>JAKSZP010013382.1:0-127080 GCA_022478985.1 Massospora cicadina
CTTACTAAGTGGGTCGAGGCGATCTCAGTTCCTGCAGCCACGGCTAAGGCTACCGCCTTGTTCCTTGTTTGCTCCATTTTCACCCAGCACAGGTGCCCCCAGACCTTGCTCTCAGACAATGGTTTGAAATTCACCTCCCAGGTAGTACAGGATTTAACTTCGCTATTTGGAACCACTCAGAGTTTCGCTGCTCCCTAACACCCTTCTACTAATGGGGCAGTAGAACGGGCTAACGGAACTCTTGTCTCCATCCTGTGGAAGTTGGCCGCCTCAGATCCTGCCCGCTAGAACCATTATTTGCCCAACGCCCTGCTCGCTTACTGGGTAAGCTATCACTGTGTTATCAAAATGTCCTCATTTGAAGCCCTGTATGGGCGGGCCCCATGACTACCCAGTAGCATTCAGCCCCTGTTCGAAGCCTCCACTCCTGAGAACACCGATTTAAATATGAGGGCCCTTGCTGATGAAATTGTCTGGCTCCAAGACCAAGCCACTTAAGGCATTGTTATCACCACTGGAAGAGAGACATCCCTATTAAATCTCAGATGACCCTCCTTACCAGAATTTCAACTAGGTGACCTCATTCTCTTTTATCATCATCAACCTGGAGGCTGACAGAACAAGCTCAACGTATTTTGATCTGGGCCCTATAAAGTTATACACAAGATGAAGTCCAAGTACTCCATTGCCAACATCAATCAAGAGACTGTTGTAAACTGAGTGCATGGTCAGTTCCTCTGGCCATACTCCCCCCTCCGACAGGATCTTGAAGGGGGCCTTATCAGGATTTGAGATAAAAATCATCTCAAATTCCTGTCTTCTTAATCTGGCTGTGCTGAATCGGTCATTGAACCCAGCCAAGACAAAACTTTTTCAGGATCATCCTCACCTAGTCCTGAGTCACGTGGAACAGACTTTCCACCTTCTCAGTCAGGTGAGCGACAATATCCATTGAGGACACCCTCGAGGAGGCCATTCCAGAAGGTTAGTAAAGATCCTGATTGAATGAGGCTCTGAAGACCCTGAAGGCACTGAGTCCCAATGCACCCTATAAATATCGAAGCATTTTAATCTAATAAATTATTTGATAAACTAACCCATATTTTCCCATTTCCTCTTTGGTGCTCTTTTCTGATTTTCCAGCTTTGAGCCACCGCGAACCCCAGCCGCCAGTCCAAAGGACTGTAGCACTGACAAAGAGGCTGATGGGTTTTCTGGTAATTGATTGGCCAAAGAGTACTTTGGCGCAGTATCCCTGAAAATAGTATAAATAGTTGTTCAATCCCTCTTAATAACATCTCCACTTGCACCAATCTTACTTTTATTTGATAGTGGCTAATACACTGTTGGAGAAGGAGTTGATAGGATAGGAGATCCCTGATAGGCGCAGTTGATCACACCTGGAGTGGCCAGCGCTGCCAGCTCCCATGCCTCCTCCTTTTTGAGGAAACAGTGAGAACCTGGACAGCTGGCTACCAGTGAATGCGCTGACTGGCTGCCAACCTTGTGGGGTGCAGCTCAGGAGTGCCATAGCCACCCAGGAAGGGGGATGGACTCTCTGGGGCATGCCCAGATGGGTTGTTGAAGGGTCATGAGGGTGAGGCAGCATGGAAGTGCCTGAGCCGCCCAGTAAGGGGGCAGGACTTGCTGGGGCACACGCCAAGGACACCTGGGGCTAAAGATGCTGCAGTTGGTGGTTAGTTGGTGGGTTGGACGCAGGACTTGTAGGGGTTGATATGACAATGAAGGCGAAACGGCAAAGGGCTAACCAGTCTTCATACTGGTTGGCCTGGCACACTAGCGGAGCCCATGGTTAATTTTGCAACAGTCCCAATGAGGACCTCTGAGCCATAATGAGTGGTCAAGCCTCAGAAGGAGAAGTTGTTAGTCTGCTGGGTTGGTGGGTTGCCCTGCAAATTTGTAGGGAAAAGTCGCCAATGATTGTGAAAGAGCAAGGGCCAGAAGTCTTCATACTGTTTAGCCTGGCACATTAATAGAGTCACCTATTATTGAGAATGGAAAAATTTCAATAATGGTGCTCACTAAAGGGTGCTCTGTTGGTGTGTTGCTTGATTAACTTGAGGTTTAGTTAGGAGGTGGCAAAAGCCACTGAATTAGTTTTTTGAGGGAGGATGCCACCAGTGGAACCTCAGCCCCAACGTTCAGTTTCTGACGCTTCTTGAAGATGAGGGGAGGAGTCAAGAGCCTCCCAACCATCGCGTCAATAAAGTTTTGGTCCCATGGAAATGGTGGAGTCACGCTTGATGAATATCATCTGGTTAAGTCGGGGTTATGTTGGATTTTTAAGTGATATTCACAAATATTATCAAAATTAGTGTACTAATTAATTGAGGATTGATGCCAATTATTTTGCTAATTATAATTCATTATTAATGATAATAACCTCAATTTTATGCTCTCCATTTGGTTGTGTCAATCTGTCTTGATCCACAGGATCAAGAAAGTATTGGAGATTGTCCCAATAGGAAATTGGTAGGTCTCAACACAAGCAACTGAGGCCAAGGATGTCAAGATGATTAATACTATTAATAAAGATGTTAAATTGCTTAAATTCGACGTTAAAGGGTATCAGGAAACATTCCAATAGAGTTTTTCATCAATCTGACACTGGCAAATTATGTTGAGGATGTCAACCATTTAATATTAACTTAATAAAGTTGAATAAAAAATTTGACTTCACAAGAGATAAAGAATCGTCTCCAACAATATTTTAGTTAAATTTGACACCAGCAACTTATGCTAACGATGACAAACCGATATATATTTATCAAATAGGTCAAAACACTATTTCAACTCCACAAAATTATTGGAAATAATCCCTGACAGCATTTAGGTTAAGTATGACACTGGTGACTTATGCCAAGGATGTCATTATATTTAATTAAGACAAATCACAAAAAATTGAGGATTGCATTATCAGGACTTTTTAGGATGACTAGTATTGTTAGTAAAAGTGATGACAAATGCTAAGTAGAGAGAAATGCCAGTGAGTGCTGATGATGCTGGAAATAAATGCCAATGACGCAAATGGCAAGAATTGCCTATAAATAGTTTGATCTCCATCTTAGTAGATATCTAATCTTTCGTTTGCCTACTTTTTTTAGGTTTTTAGCTGACAGAAGTTAGCTTAGCTTGTAAAGGTAGGACTCAAGATCCCCAGAGGTTATGTGCTGGGATAAAACACCTGGAGTGGTCGGTGCAACCAACTCCCAACCTTGAACTAGATGGAAACCCCCACGGGAACTTGGGCAACTAGCAGCAACAATGATGAACTGGAAGGATTGAAAGGGAGAAACCCTGAGATAGTCAACAGAGGCCGCTGAACCACGATCGTTGGACAAGTCCTAAAAAGGTCATATGAGCCACAATGAGCGGTCAAGCCTCAGAAGGAGAAGTTGTTGGTCTGCTTGGTTGGTGGGTTGCCCTGAGAATTTGTAAGGAAAGGTCGGCAATTATTGTGAATGAGCAAGGGCCAGCAGTCTTGATACTGTTTGGCCTGCAAAAATAATAGAGTCACCTATTATTGAGAATAAAAAATTCTAAACAGAGGGTCATGCCTTGTACCAGTTAGATCTCCCACCATTGTTCAGATCTTTGCTATCTTTCAAAAAAGTAAGCTGATGTTATTTGGGGTTCCCCACCAGAGACTCCAGAGGCATACCTCATTGTTGGGGCACCAGGGTGGGAAGTGGAGGAAAATTTAGCCCCTTGCCATGTTAGAAAAAAACTTGGTTACTTGTATCTTGGAAGTTGTTTGATGCGGCAGAGAACATTTGGGTACCAGCATGCCATTGTGTCCATGCCCAAGAACTGAATGATGTTTTCCATAAGCGTTTCTCTGAGGCAGCAGTATTTAAGCCAAAAAAGTATCTCCGCCATGAAGTTGTCCCATGCCCACAAGAACTTTTCACTAGATGAAGCTCCTGGAGTTGGATGGAGCCCTAACAGAATGGGAGGGTAATGTCATTGTTACATGACACAACTGAGGGTACTTATTGTAGAAATAAGGCTGGGCGTGAGAAGGCCAAAAATGTTAAACTTGCAAGCCTCCTTGAATTGAAGCATACCCTGAACAAACTCTGGGTAAAGGCAAGGTATGCCCAGGTTGGTCCTAGGGGTGCACGTGATGGGCATTTCAGCGTTAGATCAAGGGTATTAAAATGCAACAGTTTTGTTATTTATAAGGACAATTGTTAAAATTAATTGGAGAACGGGGTTTCTAATACCTGTTCAATTTACAACATTGGCAAATCTGGGGGATTATTTACATTCAATAACTTAAGTTTGGCCTTACTTGATCTACAGTACTGCAGAGGATGAGAAATCTGCGTTTATTGGTTTTTTTGGGCTTAGTAACAATTTTTTAGAAATGATGAATCCCCCTAGTGTTTATTAAAGTTTTCCTGAGACCAACCTTTTTTTGGTCAACTTGCTTTAATAAAATCCCGTTATTATACATTTTCCAAAATGTACATTTGTGGACCTGTGCACAGACCTTCTCAAAGAGATTCAAAAAATATATTTTCACTTCTTTTTATCTAAAAAGTATCCTAACTCGCCTGCCCCTCTGGCAAGCCTGATCCTATGCAATAGAGGGCCCAAAAACCCTGTTTTTTTATATGCACCTGGTAATGGACACCTACTCTGGGGTCCAATCAAGTCTTCGCCTTCTTAAAGTATCTTATCATTTATACTATAATTTACACCCTCACCCTGAATCCTTTTGGCGTTAGGCCCCCCTGTAAGACAATTTCCCTCTAAGCTTAAGAAAAGATTGCAATGAGTCAAAATAGGCTGAAAGGGGGTAATGTAGGACATTTACAAGTCTGAGATTGGAATAAGAACGTTTTAAGAAAAAAAAATGATATATCGGCCAAAAGACCCTAGTTGATTCTCAGTGTAACCCTTCAAGTTGGGGTAACACTTTTGCTAATACTACATGGGTAAATAGCATGAGGTCAGGCAGTCAGATTGCACCAACCACACATCAGAATTGGGGGAGACCTTCAAAGGTTCCTCTCCAGACCACATCTAGTTCAATGTAAACACCTAAGCGGGGACCAATCCCTTTTATAGGCTTGTCAGGGGTCCCACAAGGTGCAATAGTTTTCTCTCATGGTGATTGGTTGGAATATATCCAATCTTCACCCATAGGTTCGTCTTGCCTACAATTAACTTTTCATCAGTTGTTCCACCAGATTGAGGTTATTTTCCCGATCTCCAATAGGTGAATCTCCATATTTCCTAATTTAGACCTTACTAAGTTAATCTATACTTAGCATTGATTTCCCTTCAACCCTCAATACATTTTAAATACTGAGCAGTAAATATTGAGAGGGATCACTTTTTGTTTCCTGACTGCGCCTAAAAAAACCTCTAAAAAACAATCTTTCCCTTTATTTTAAAAATGATATTTTAGTCTTAAGTGTTTTGTGAAAATCCAGGTGTTATCAGCACCAGCAAGCCTAAAACTTGCTGGAGTCCCACAAAGTGGTGCTCACTACAGGGGTAATATGTATACCACAAGTTTAATTATCATCAAAATGGAGGAAGCACCTGCTGGAAGTGTTACTAGCTGGGTGAGAAATAAAGATGGTGAAGAAGATGACCATATGGATAGCCCCCAACCTTATCATTTAAAGGAGAGCAGTTTGAACGAATCCTGATATCAGAGTCTCACCTCCTTACCTAGCCTACAGCTGAAGCATTGAGTGACCTAACTCATGGCATATTAAACCCTAGCGATATTGCTTTATTAGAAAGAGGTTCTTCTGTAGAGAACCGTCTAATGTACCTTTATGAGACTTTAATACTTCATGATGCCTATAGTCAGCTTACTAATCTGACTACTTATGTCCGCAAATTTTCCCATCCTTGCATTAGTTCACATGATACACCTATTAGCCGTCCATCATGAAGAGCTGCACCAACACCTGTCAAACCATGATGCTCTAAGATTAGCTTATGATAATTTTTTACTACTAACTTTGAGCGTAATGGAACAGTGAAATCTAGTGTGGAAGCAAACTACAAATTCATTAATCAGTTTTATGAGCGTCTCACCACCATGGATACTGGTGTAGTAAAGTATGTAGAGGAGCTATGAAGATCTTCTAGGATGATTTAAACGCATCCGCCACTAGAACCCGCTTTCTACTTTAGAAGTTTTCCAAGGAACTTGAAAAGTATGAAGAGAAAACTCACCGCGACCTCTTGGCACACGCGTCCACCCCTCAACCTGGGGCTGAACAACGTGTGGCGGTGGTGGAGCAGCAACTAGCCCAAGACTTGTCACGTGTTGAGGAACTTGATCATCGTCTGTTGCAAGAACCTTCTAGGGCTACTCCCGCTCTAGAGGTCAAGGTTGCTCAACTGGAAAAGGGGATATCCCTTAAAGCTTCTATTGAGAATACCATATATTTAGCCCAACAGGTAACCAAATGTGAAAAAAAATATCAAGGATTTAAGACATCTCTTGAAGGGCCCACACTATTGAAGGATGTGCATAGTCAATTGATGCAGGTTGAGCGTAGCTATGAACAGATTAAGGGTGACGTACATTTGCAATGCTCCCACCCACATGACGATGAAGTGTGTAAGCAGATGAAAGAGGAGCTCAAAAAACGTGTGGGGGTGGTGGAAGTTGACCAACAAAACCTAAGCTCTCTTGTGTCATGACTCCGTTTTAAAGTCAAGGCACTGGAGAGTTGGGTTGAAGAACTGGAAACTCACAATCTGGGGATGGAAGCCCGATTGGCTTTATGTGAATCCGCCTCACAAAATCCCATCATCACCATGAAAACCTGGATTGAAGCTATCCAAGACCAGCTTGATTGATTCTCTCGCTTCTTTGATCATTTAAACCTTTGCTCAAAAACCACGGGGACAGATGCTCCTGCTGTTCATATCCTCTCTGGGGGTGACCACGTTTCATTCAAATCAACTTTTATATCAAGTTTATCCCCAGCGAGGGTAGCATCGCTTCATTTTTATGTCTATGAAGCTGCTATGGAAGGGGAGACTGACCGTCAGAAGGTCAATTATATCCACTCATATTTGAGTTTCATGACCCAGGAGGTGATGGTGCCTCATATGGATGCCCTTAACACCTGATCCGAGGTTAAGGAGGCGCGCATTGATGAGTTTGAATCAAAACAAAGCTTAAGCATGAAGAAGCAAGCGCTCATGTGCATTAGCATAAGAAAATGATAATCATTGATTGCCTTTGCGAAATGGTTCTATATTAAAGCACAGACGTTGTTAAATTCTAAGATGCTTACCTTGGACGACGCTGTTGCCGCTATCTTAACTGGGTTGGCATCTCACCCTCCTTTGTCAAGCACATTCCTTCCATCAAACACTATTTCCACAACGGTCATGATATAAAATAGGCTATGCTTGTATCGCTGCTTTCCAAAAGCTTGAAGTTTCTCTTAGAGTAGTATCCAGACCCCGCATTCTAGCCAATGAGGATCAAAATCCCAAGACCCAGTTCCTGGCTATTGAAGACAAAAAGGAGAACCTTCATATTATGCACCCTGAGGAGCGAAAACCAAAAGCTAAGCGGCCTGACCATCCCTGGTGTGCCTACTGCAACAAGGTTGGGCATTATGAGACTGTGTGCTGGAAAAAAAAGCCAACATCAAGGAGCAGGAGCAGGGAAAAGAGATGTTAACATAGGGATAGGCACCCCTATTGCTGACAATCTCTTGTTACTGACTCAACTACTTCAATTGCTTTTTTACCCCTTGTTGAAAATATTCCCAGGGATGAATCTGAAGGGGTTATGAGGATGTTGGTTACTATGTACTAGGAGTACCCGCTGGAGTAGAGGTCCCTGATCATTTGAACGCTGGAGGAGTAGACAAGACCACCATATCTGAAGATACTTACCTCATCCATGTTCTAGGGTGTCCTGCAGTTATTGACACCACCAGCGATGCTGATCAGCTCTTATCTGGCTTGATTCACCCTCTCCAGCGAGGTCACACCATGAAGTCCATCTTGGAGAGTTACCCTGAGACTGCTCACAAACTAAACTCCATTTTCCGGCTCAAGGAGGTCTTAGCTCTGTCTCCTAACTTTGTAGGAGCTCTCACCAAGGTGAAAGTGGTTATTCAAAAAGTCTGGGTGATGTCCATCCTAGATATTGGCTCCCCAGATAATGTAATCTCCTCAAAGCTGATGAAAAGATCAAGATGGCGCCTGACTTGGAATACAATTAAGAATTTGGAACCGCCATCCCAAACAAAACCCGCGACATTGGGTCATACTCTTCCCTTCCCATTTGAATTAGTAGCTCATCTTATCAGCCCATGCAGTGGCCTTGGACAACAACACTTAATATATGCTCATAGGTACCCAATTTATGATTGTTACGAGAGAATAATCAACATGAATCAAGGTTTCCTCTTGTTACTCACTTACGAAGTCCCTTTAGTTTTATTCAATAAAGACCTCATCAAGAACAAATATTATTTCCTTAATGAGTACCCATTTTCCGCTTTGCCTTTACATTATACCACCTCAGGGTGAAATACAAAAGAATGTCCAATTCAGTAGATGCTATGGAGGTATTTCTTTCTATGCTTTTGATGAGGTAGTAAGCCAGGTGAACAACGAAAGGTTTACACAAAGATCCCGCTCCAAATCCCACACCACTGCTTGTTGCACCTCATAAGTATTGAGGGCGTTATGGGTTGGGACCATCTAGTACTAAAAAAAAAGTATTGAGGGCGTTATCCTCTTGGAGCCTCAGGTTGTTTCCTGGCATACTAGACCCAGCCTACCAGAGGCCTATTACTCTTCTGCTGGTGAACCTCACCAGCAAAGACCTCATTGTAAGAAAACACCAGGAGATTGGCTGAGTTTTATTAATCTCTGTGGAGGACATTAGACAAATTCACTTCATTGGCTCTACGTTGGATATGGGCCTGCCATTGGATAACCTGTTATGTAACTTACCTAATGTCTATATTATTATAAAACTGGCGGTATTTTGAGAGATACGCCGACAGAAATTGCACAGGGTCTGGCCCACTGAGCAATTAGGACCAACTATATGATGATCATTGTCCTCGACACAACAGAATAAACTTATAAAAAAATGAATAAATTTGGAGCACTCGCTCCCTCAACTCTCTTTTATTTTATATATTAATACAGCGGATTCTCGCTGTTCTACTTACTTTTAAACTACTAAAAAATTAACTTCCTTGATCATCCATCCAGCTGTATGGCAATGACTTTGGATGGGACCACTTTCATGGCTTAGTAATTCACTTCATCATATCTCATTGGTTCCACCAATTATTCATTTGTCAATTCACAATTGCCCTATTTGGCGATTTCCCAACAATCCCAATATCGCCTCATTTTGAGGCGCTCAATTAATTGTATTCATAACAACTTAGCGAATTCCATCCATTCCACCATATTGACTTAGTGCTTATCATCCAGTCATATTGGAATTGTGACACATATCTTGGATGAGATGACCCAGATGAACTTGAAAAAGTTCACATTTTAATGGAAGGATTTATTGACATATTCTCCAAATCAGACAATGACTATGTACATATGAAGGACTGGAGCCACTCCATTGATGTGGGTGATGCCCATCCTATTTGATCAAAACCTTACCGCAAGTCAAAGTTGGAAGAAGAGCAAATGAGGACGGATCTCCAGCAATTGCTAGATGCACCGTTGTTAGTACCTTCACAAAGCCCTTGTCCTTCCCCCCTTTTGCTAATTAAAAAGAACAGAGGTCATTGGATAGTCATGGACTACCGCAAATTAAATACCCTCACAAAAAAGGATAGCTATCCTATCTGCTGCATTGATGACGCCCTGGCACAACTCTCCAGATCTATCTTCTTCTTTGCAATGGACTTGGCTAGCGGCTATTGGCAAATGGACCTTTCTCCCTAAGACCTGGAGAAATGTGCTCTTATTTTCAGTAAGGGTCTTTTCCAACCCACCTGATTATCTCAAGGGTTGTGCAACGCACCTGCAACTTTTTTAGCGCGCTATGGATCACATTTTGCAGCATTTAAAGTTAAGTTGTGTCATATTATACCTTGATGACATCACAGTGTTCTAAAAAGCCTTTAATGAGCATCTTGATTACCTGAAGGAGGTGTTTTAACGCTTACATGAGTCAAATATCAGGTTAAAACCCTCAAAGTTTACCTTCTTCCAAAGGAAATTGGATTTCCTTGGACACTCCATTTATCAAGAGGAAATCCAACCCATACAAGATAAGGTTGAAATGATCTCAAAAATGCCTCCCCACTAAAAATTTATGGGATACTCAGGTATTTCTAGGGATGATGGGGTATTATAATCAGTTCATCCCTAAGTTCGCCCAGCTCAGTGAGCCCCTTGTCCGCATATTGACTAAGAACACCCCTTTCCATTGGGGCGTTGAACAGAAGGCTGCTTTTGAGACGCTGAAGAAACTTCTATAACAACGTCTAATCCTGAGGCATCTTGACTATGGAAAACCATTTATCTTGTTTACCAACGTCTTGGACCATGCTGTTGGGGCCATCTTAGCCCATTTGAATGATTACGGTGTAGATCATCATGTATCCTATTTTATTAAAATGCTGTCAAAATCAGAACGCAACTACAGCATAGCAGAGAAGGAATGCCTTGCCATTATGTTATCTGTGAAGCACTACTTCCCTTTACTGTATGGGACTACCTTCACTTTGGTTATTGACCATGCATTGTTGAAAAAGCTATAGAACATGAAGGATCCGACTGGCCGGTTAGCTTGCTGGGCTCTAAAGCTCCAGCCTTATGACATGAAGATTGAATACCGTGCTGGAACCCATAACATGAATGTTGATGGGTGTTATAAATTTGGCGGAATTGTTGAGATACGCTGTAAGGGTTATTGCACATAGCTCAGCCCACTGAGCAATAGGACCAATAATATGATGATTGTTGTCCTTAAAACAACATAATAAACTATTTAATAAATATGGAGCACTTACTTCCACCACTTTTTTTATTTAATATAGTAAATACAGCGGATCCTTGCTGTTCCTCTCTCTAAACTATTAACAACCAACCTTCTCTATCATCTCATCTTGCTTATATTGTAGCGACTTCAGATGATACCGCTTTCATAGCTTAGTAATTTAATTTGTCATTTCTCATTAGTTCTGTAAATTCTTCTTTTATTAATTTCATGATCGCCTAGTTTGAGGCGATTTCACAACAAACCAATACCGCCTCATCTCAAGGCGCTTAAATAGTCATAACTCATATCAAACTTGGCGGATTTCGTCCATTCCGCCATAACATATTAGGGCTTATCATCCAGTCATATTAGAATCGCAATATTACCCCCCCCTTGACTGGACGATAAGTATCATACTGTTTATATGCCCAAAGGAGCTTCATGTGCAATCTTTTGATGATCTAACCACACGTGGGGTCCTTAATAGTAAATGCATCCACACCTCTCTTCTTGGTAACTTTAAACGGCCCAATCCAGATACTGGCCAACTTATGCTTCCACCTGAAACCATGTTGATCATGGATTAGAACCATGTCTCATCTTTGAACTGGGCTAACCCACTATGCCGTACCTGATCAGCAGCTTGAGTCTTAATCTTCTTATCTAAACTGAACAAGTATTCTTCAGTTTGCAATTTGATATATGTGTCAGCTAGATTCATTGGTAACAATGGGGATCCATTCCGCCAGTATCTTCTACACAGGAGTATAGCAGCGCCAGAAGGTCAGGGTGTTATCCATATAGTAATTGAAAGGGACTCTTCCCTGTGGCAGAGTGATAACTGATATTATAGGCAAAAACGGCGGTGGACAAAAGGGAACTCCAATATGAGGGTCAATCCGCTACTAATTTACGGAGTATGTTCACTAAGGTCCCATTGACCTACTCAACCATTTCTATTAGACTCAGGGTGTTATGGAGTTGTCAAAACCCCTTGGATGGCCATTAGCTCATTAAGCTTTGGGAGGATGTGGGAAGTGAAGTTAGTTCCATTATCAGTAAGGAGGAACTGAAGGCGCCATGCCGCTGAATAATGCATTCCATTATGAATTTGGCCACTGTGACTGACCCAAGTCTCGTATCACCCTTGCTTCAACCCACCGGGTTAAGTGGTCAATTGCCACAAAAATGTACTTGGACTGGTTAGCTCTCATTGGCAGAGGGCTGACAAATCAAGGGAGACCGTATGCCAAGAAAAGTGTGGATTTATTAACCAATATGAGGTCTTCTGGAAAAACGGCTTTTCCACTTGGCACTGGTGACATAAGGAGATAGTATCAAGCACATCAAAGTTCATGCTTTCCCAGTAATACCGAGGCCACAATAATTCCAACATCTTGTGCATGCCACCATGCCTAACTTCCCTATGTGCGCTCATGATAATGTTAGGCCATGCTTAGGGTCACGGGAAATTTACTGTTGAATTGCTTACCCGCTTTTACAACTCACCATTCCGCTGGAAAGTATTGGCTCACATTTCATTCAACGCCTTGATGACTTGTGGCAGCTCATCATTGTACCTTCTGATGAGCATCTTGTCATACATAATATCACTTAGATCCGCTTTAACTGCTTTAGTTGGTAGCCTCGACAAGAAATCAGCATTCTGATGTTTTGCTTCTGGTCAGTGAAGGATCTCGAAGTTATAAACCTGTAGTCTAAGGGCCCATCGGGCTAAACAGCCCGCAGGCTCCTTAAGATTCTTTAATCAGCATAACAAGGTGTGATCCATTACAACTTTAAGCTTTACGCCATGAAAATATACTCTGAGTTGCTTGTAAGCATAGATCACTGTTAAGCACTCCCGCAAAGTCACAGTATAATTCGTTCATGGCTATTCAGGTTTTGGCTGCAGTACACCACTGGGTGCTCCTCCCCTTCATCATCTTTTTGGGACAGAACTGCCCCCACAACGGAAAGGGATGCATCCGTCTGTATGATAAATTCCTTTATAAAATTTGGGTAGTGTAGCACTGGTGCATTGATCAAAGTTGTTCAAAGTTTATCAAAGTAGTGTTGATAGTGTTCCATCCATTCAAGCGTGGCGTCCTTTTTTAATAACTCAAAAAGTGGACCTCCAATACAACTAAAGTTAGGTATAAAAGTGGTGATAGTAGCTGAACATTCCTAAAAATACTTGTATATCTTGCTTACTGTTTAGTGTAGTCATCTTCCATATGGCCTCCACCTTAGCTGGTTGGGGCCGCAGCCCCGTTGCATCAACCACAAACCCAAGGTACTCTAACTGACCCTTGAAAAAATGGCATTTTTGGGGCTTTATTTTGATGTTGGCCTCAGCCAACCAGTTGAATACCTCTTGAAAATGATTAAGGTGCTCAGAAAATGTGCGGTAGAAAACGGTGATATCATCAAGGTATATAAGAACGCACAACTGCTTCAAGTTTCCAAGGATAATGTCCTCCACCCTTGAAATGTAGCCAGGGCATTACACAGTCCTTGTGGCATACGCGTTGGTTGAAAAAGCCCTTTTGATGTCATAATGGCGCATTTCTCCTGTTCCGCCACAGATAACTTGATCTGCCAATAGACAGATATCAAACCCATTGTGAAGAAGTAATGAGCTCCTCCCAACAAGTCCAATGCATCGTCAATTTGCAGCAAGGGGTATGAGTCCTTTTTCATAATGTTGTTGAGCTTGCAGTAGTCTATTACTACCTGGTTGGTACCATCCTTCTTTTTAGCAATTAGGACAGGGAAGCCCATGGGCTCTTTAATGGTTCAAGCATTCCTTGCTCCAACAGTTTATTGATTTCTGCTGTGATAATTTCTTATGCTGCTCTAGATTGGCGGATTGGCTGAGATCTGATGGGGGATGATCCCCAGTGTCCACCCTATGGATCACTCCTCGTGTGCACCCTAAGTCAATATCATTGACAGCAAATATCTCTTTGTATTCTTTAAATAAGGCTTCCGATTGATTTTTATGGTCTTCTGTTAGCCCCATTAATTTTTCACGCAGTACAACCGCCATTACGCCGAGCTGTGATTTAATGGGTGAGCTAAATTCATCAATGAACCAAACTCATGAACCTGGAGGACCTCTTCAACTGGGATGAAATGTAAATACACAACTATTTGGTGTCAGTAGATTTGCATTGGTTTATCCTGAAGATTTGCTACTAAACCTTTATCTCCCCATGCTCTGGAAGTATGATATATGGGGCCATGTGGGGCTCAAGCAGTGATTGCTGATAGGGCCCAAGGACCTCCCCATATAGACCAGCAGGCACTTCCACCTCTAAATCGGTGTTTATAATTACTTGGTGTCTAGAGGGAATAGATATTGGGACAGCAGCTCTAAGCGGTAACCCTTGATATCCATAAATTGATGGGGAAGGGCTGGGTCTTGCTATTTAGTCAATAATAGCGGACCAAAACAACCCCATCACCATATGCAAGGTTAGTGTGACTCATGTGTACTAGATCCTTTGGCATTACACTGGAAGTGAAGTAAATTGGGATCCGCTGCCCCAGAATTTCAAATATCTCCGCTGTCATATCAACAACAACCCCAAAGCGGCGCATAAAAGCGGTTCCCATTAACAGATCATAGTTATTGTTTGGTAAAACTATAGTTAATTCTACAATGACAATTGGCCCAAACTGCAAGGGTAGCGCATTGGACGCTCCTTCAGAGACTGTGCTTACCGATCCTGAAGTCCCATACACCATATGATGCTCCACGTCAGGCTTTAATGACAACTTTGCCACCAACTTTGTGGACACTATGTTGATTGGGGCACCCATATCAATGATCACGTGAACTCAGGTTCTTTCTACAACAGTGTCACAGTAAGTACACTCAGAGTAAGTTGCATTCTGATTGTTTAAAACGTGAACATTTCATGAGTCTTTTTTCCAAGGAAGCTCATAATACCCTCCCCAACTTTAAGTATTCTTTCAACAATAGCGTCCACAGGGAGGGCCGCGTTTACCCCATTTAAATGAAGAGCATCAGCTAATGGATCTGGTTTATCTGTAGAAAGATGATCAAACATTTGACAAGCATAAGGCTTTAGTTGCTCCTGGGAGCCTGCTTCCACCATGTCCATGAATTGCACTCATGTCAGCACATTCATCCCTCCAACCAGCTGCTGATATAGAAAGGCGTCATCATACTGAGGAACTTCCACTGAATATAGAGGGATAGGTTCATGTGGAACGTTTTGAGTTAGAATAGTGGAGTTAGAGAGTCCCATCTCTACTCCGCTCTGACTTTTCCCTGATTGTACTGCTTCTGCAGAAGGTACTGAACCTGACGACTGAGACAACTACAAGCCAGGTGCCCAGAGTGACCGCACGAAAAGCGATTGACCCCATAAGACCTGCGTCCTTGATTGTTGTAAAATGGACCACCCCAAAGGTTGGGTTGGGATCGAACAGTGTAACCAGGCCCCTCCCAATAGGTGAACTGCTGATGGCAACATGGTTGGAAGTGAGGCTTATAATGATAATAAGGCTAGGGGATGCCAATTGGACGCTGAACATGTAGGGATAATTCCTCCAAATAAGAAAAGCTAGCAGCGAAAGTGATGGATTTTCGCTCAATAATGGGTGGAGGGAAGGTAGCGGATAGACAATGTAAAATTTTAAACAAGTTTAAGCAAGGGTACGTCAATCTCTAAATAAGGAGCCATGGCATTAAAAAGCTCATGGTATGGTTTCACAGTGGAGGTCAATGCTATGCATATGTCAGATTTGGTTAAAATCCCTGACCAAATTAACACATGGGCTTCTGCTGTAAATCAATCAGCAAATGCAGTGAGGGTCTCATTATGTTGAAAAATGATGGTTAGGAACTCAGCCTTTCGCTGCGCCATCTTTGAAGTTCCTCCAAACAACCACAGCACAGTATCCTTCTTTTTTGATAGGTAACGGAACTGTTAGAGGATAGCAAGTAACTTGGTCGGTGCTTCCAACATACATTGTGAACATTATTAATTTGGCTTTAGGCCAATCTGAAGCTCCTTCTATTGCAAACTCAAATCGCTTAAAGAATCCATGTATTTTCCCATCATGATCAAACGAAGGCATCTTATGAATACAAACCTCCTGCAGAAACTCCTACTTCCATTTAATCACAGCGTCCAGGGCAAGCTTGAGTTTTGCATATTCAACAGTTGCAGTGTCTTGGGATGATTCCTCGCCAAAGCAAGCCTGATACAACATGACCAGCGACTGAGGAGCTTTTATCAGTTTTTGTGATAGATCAATGGGCCCCTTTAGTGAGCACCACTGTTATATTTTTTGTTGAGATCATTGAGATATGCTGTAAGGGTTTTTGCACAGGGTTCAGCCCATTGAGCAATAGGACCAATGATATGATGACCATTGTCCTCAAAACAACAGAACAAACTATTTAATAGGTCGTTATGTCCCCCCTCAGGACTTGGCCCACCACCTCGCCAGCTCTCAGGTGGTGCTCCCACGGAGCAATTTGCATTTTAGCCTCTGGGTCAAATATGGGAATCCTTTCCCATATGCACGTGCAGCCATCATTGAGATGGTCATGGCAGTTTTCAAACCTGCCACCTATATTGACTTCCGCCCCTTTAAGGGGTACTTCAACCTTGGCTTCCGCTCTGAAGCCAATGCAGTGGCAGCAGCCAAGCTGCAAATCATTTATAAAAAAATTCTCATTCCCACCATCCGCACCCAGCTCCTGAATGAGGCCACTTTGGTGGTCCAGTTCACCGGGTTGTCCTCTTTCCTTTCCCCTGAACGCCTCCACCACAAGCTCACGGAGGGTTTGGGTTATTTACAGCGCAGACCCCAAGTTGCAGTTTGTGGTTCCAAATGGGGCGGATCAGTTGGCAGGGCCTCGCGTCTTTGCAACGATCTGGCCATTTCACTGTGACTCTCACCTCATGATTCCCCCTGCACTGTGATCAGATCCGCCCCTGATCACCCATTCTGGGCGCACATCAAAAATGGCTGCGCCATTTTCCCCTTGTGCTTTGAGCTTGACCCCTTGAAGTGCAAGTGCCCCATGGTTGCTGCTTCTGCCGCATCTGCCAGTTAGGGCTCAGGCGCTGCCCTGGTGGCTGCCTCGCCCCAATTTTTCAAATGGGGCTTGATCCTCCTGCCCCCAATGTCAAAGAATTCTGGCGCTGCCTCCAAAGCGGTGGCCAATCAAAATTTTAGAAAATTTAAAAATTTTGAAAATTTGACTGTATTACAGAATCCTAAGTTGATGGCTGAACCAGTTTCAGCTGAGCTGCCATGGTCAACAGCATGTGGCCAATCAGCCCCGGTTACAGCCCCAATTCCTGTGGCTGGCCTGGTACTGGCCAAATCCAATTTATTTGAGGCTCTCAAATGGATTGATGAGGATGAACAGCTGTGCCATGTGAAACCTGATTTTGCTTTGGAGAAGTTCTTCTTTGACCCTCCCAAATTACATTCCCACTGTTTTTGTCTAGAAATGGGTTTCCCATTTATAAAAATATCAACAATATGACAGTTTCAGCTGCAGCTGCCCCAGCCAACACCCTCCTCCACCAGAAACTCCGCGGTGCAATGAAACCCCTTGTTGAGGGTATTCCTATCCCCAATTTTCCTCATGATTTTGAGGAAGATGTGAAGTACAAAATTGATGAGCTTGCTTTTGGTGTGAGCTGCGCTTGCATCAACACAGCAAAAACTTCTCTTTTCAACCCCAATTATCCCAAAACCCACCAGAGCATCAAATCATTTACTTGTGTACCAGCTCTCATCATTTTTGTTGAGCATCAACTTGCTCAATACATTGAGGCGATGGACACCGCTGGCCTCATTAATGAAAAAAAAACCCCAACTATACCTTCTTATGCCCCATGTCACTGATGCCCCTACCCCTATGTTGACTGCTATGATCCACCAGCTAAAGCGGGCGCTGGACAAATGTTTCCCCAATGACTACTCGCCATCTTATATGGCTTCCTAGGCTGATAACCTAGGGGCTATATTAGGAAAGATTTTTTAATTTACAATATTCCCTTTGTTTGGCCCATTTGTGAATAAAGATGCATGGCGGCTCCCCTTTTTGGGTTGGGCACCACTAGTACTAAAAAAATAAATAAATAAACTACTTGGTAAATATGGAGCATTTACTCCTACCACACTTTTTTTATTTAATATATTAAATACAGAGGATCCTTACTATTCCGCTAACTCTAAGCTATTAACAACCAACCTTCTCAATCATCTCATCTTGCTTATATCATAGTGACTTTGGATGATACTGCTTTCATAGCTTAGTAATTCAATTCGCTATATCTCATAGGTTCCAGAAATTCTTCATTCATTAATTTCATGATTGCCTAATTTGAGGCGATTTCACAATAATCCAATATTACCTCATCTTGAGGTGCTCAAATAATCATAACTCATATCAAACTTGGTGGATTCCATCCATTCCACCATAACATCTTAGGTCTTATCATCCAGTCATATCAAAATTGCGACAATGTTTAACTCAGCTGCTAGTCCTTAACTTGGATAATAGTGAGGCGGAGAAGTTATATGACCTCTTAATGACCCCCAATGAATGGAAGGATGAGGATGAGCCCGTACAGAAAATGTTAGCCTGACATTCCTGAAACACCAAAGTGGATAGTGGAATTTGTACAAGCAGGTGGTGGCAAAGTGGATGCCTTACCTTCGGCCCTCAGAACGTGTACCTGCTATCCTGGAAGCTCACTCCAACCTATATCATGGGGGAGCAAAGAAAACCTATAAGTTAATTAGAGATTGGTACTATTGGGAAGGAATTATGGAAACTATTGTTAAAGTCTTGAATGCCTGCCTCTTGTGTAAGAGGCAATCCAGTTTCAAGACTAAATACCAATATCAAACAACTACCCCTCAACAACTATTCCACACTTCAGCTTAGATGTAGTAGGTCTCCACACGCAGAATACTGGTGGAAAAAATTTATCCTAGTATCATTGACCACTTTACTAAGTGGGTTGAAGCTGAGGCTCTTTCTGCCCAAATGACTAAGGCCACAGCCACATTTTTCATCAAAACATTTTCACTCATCATAGCTGTCCCCAAGTACTACTCTGCGACAATGGTAAGAACTTCATCTCCATAGTAGTCAAAATCCTGGCTACTTCCATGGGAGACCAACAACTTTCACAGCTCTATATAATCCCTCTACTAATGAGACCTTGAAGAGAGCAAATGGAACCTTGGTCTTAATTCTACAAAAAACGCATCTTCTGATCCACTTTACTGGAATCCATTCCTACCCAGTGCTCTTATGGCTAACGTATTAGTTATCACCAGAACTTATAAAATGTCCCCATTCCATGTCTTGCATGGGTGGGAACCAGGAATACCTGCCCTCTTAGCTAAAGATGTATTCTCCTCTAGAGTTGAGAAACCTGAGAAAGCTATGAGAAGATTGGCTCAGCGCATCATCCAGCTCCAATTTGATGCTATGACAAATCTAGCTAAAACGGTGGCTAAAGAAGGGCAGACTGCCAATGAGCTCCAAACCCCCTATCTACCTTCCATTTGTCTGACCTGATTCTGTATTATCATAACTGCATTACTTCTAGAAGTGGTAAGCTTGGTTTAACCTGGTAAGGCCCTTTCATTGTCACCTACAAAAGAGGTGCAGAGTACTCTATTAAATCCTTGGCTACAGGGATTATCACCAACCAAGTACATGGCCACTTCCTATGGCCCTATTCCCCCCAACATTCTTGATGGGGGTGATGTCAGACATTTTGCCCTCTCAGCCTTAAGAAAATAGTGTTTTGGGTCAGAATAGGCCAAAAGGGGTAATGTTGAACATTTACAAGTCCAAGATTGGGATAAGAGCATTTTAAGACAAAAATGATGAAATCGGCCAAAAGACCAAGGTCAATTCTTGGTGGAACCCCCAAATTGGGGTAACACTTTTGCTATACTACATTGTCAAAATAGCATGAGTTCAGGCAGTTAGATTGCACCAACCACACATCAGAATTAAAGAAATCCTTCAGAGGTTCCTCCCCAGGCCACGTCTAGTTCAATTCAAACACCTAAGCGGGTACCACCCCCTTTTATAGGCTTGGCGGGGGTCCCTCAAGGTGCAACAATTTATCTCACAATGATTGGTTAAAATATATCCAATATTTACCCCACGGGTTCGTCTTGCCTAAAATTAATTTTCCATCAGTTGTTCCACCAAAGAGAGAATATTTCCTGAGATTTGATAGGTCAAATTTCTATTTCCCTAATCTGGACCTTACTAAGCTATTCCTAACTTACCATTTATTTCCCTTCAACCCTCAGTACAGTTTAAATACTGATCAGTAAGTACTTAGAGGTATCACTTTTATTCTCTTAGCCGCGCCTAATAAAAACCCTCTAAAAACAAAACTTTTCTTTTATTTAGAAAAAGTAAATTTTTAGTTTTAAGTGTTTTGTGGAAATCTGACTATCAGCACCAGTGAGTTTAAAACTTGCTATATTCCCACACCCTTAAGGGGCCTTCTTCCCTGTGTTATTAGAAGGTTGTTCCCTGTTGGTGTTGTGGGGCATTCCCCACCACCTCTCTGGTAATGAGAGGGTTACAGACAGTCTCTTGACATTTATGTTTACTGCACAGGTTTAAGGTGTGCGTTGAATAGATGGTTGATTAGATAATATAATAATAATTGTGGTTAAAATTATTAGTATGAAAATTATTAACCATCTGAGTTCTTCACAACCAAATATATCCGCTCACGTTTTCTCTTATAGACAGGTATTGGAAATCTATCATATATCCACTTAAAGCACTTAAAAACAATCTTGACAACAAGGGATTTGTAATAGACAGTTTTGACCTATCATTGCATTTTGGCTCAGGTTCAGATTTTCTAAATCTTAAGTCAATTCATCTAAGATATTTTAGGTTTTGGTTAGATTTGTGCGAGGCCCCAGAAGGGCGACCTTTAAGGCTGAGTCTGCACAATTCCAAACCTCATTTGGGATTCTCTATTCTGGAGTAATGTCACGAGCTGGGCTACTCCCATGGCTTTGAGGCCATCCTTACCTTGTCTTATGGCGGAATGTAGCGTTAAATTATTGGGGTTTGCTCTAGCGCAGCAGTTTTATCCAATATGAAAAAAAGTTCAATTGTAGGGTTTGCAACCTCGGTTATCTAATTTGTCTTTTCCCTCATTTCAAGTTTCCCTAATTCAGAGGTTTTTTATACAACCTCATGATTGATACTCCTCTGGTGTTGAAGATAACAAATTAAGGGCAGGATGGAAAACGGGAACTGGGAGTTTTCCAATTATGACAGGTAAACTATCCTTTTAACATTAATCCCAATATTTGGCAAACTTCTGGATAACAATGGAACCTCTATCTTCAACTCTTAACGCAAGAGATCTTGAGAACACCATACAATTAGATGATGAAAACTATCACTCAAACTCTTATTAGGAGAACAATAAAAACAAATGTATTACTATCTAAGATAAAATGTTCAGATTATGTCTGTTTTCTATTTAATGAAAGTAAGGGTTTTATTTAAAAGAATCTATCGTCCAACACTTCTATTGGCGCCCAAATGAGAATGGCATCCATCGCTGATGAATTTAACCCTTCATGAATCACATCAATATGAATGATACACATGCTTATCCATCTACCTAATTCGTATCCACCTCTGACCATATTATGATCTGTCCTGGGTTGGATTTAGAGAAAGTGTATTCAAACGCCTTCATCCAACCTAAGCAGATTAACCTTATAAAGCTAGCAACTTGCTAAACTAGTGGGATTTTTTAACCATTAATAGCAGTTCTTGTTGCCTTTCAGGCTAACTCACAAGGTGCTGTCAATAAAAGCATTGGCAAAAATTAGCAACTGTTTTACTTCATTGTTAATTTATGACAATCCAGAATAATCTGTGCAAGATAACACAATTATCAATAATTAGACTATTAATTGAAATGCTTGTCAACATTGTCAAAGATTATCCCTGACAGAAAAATAATATTTCTTTAGAATCAAATCTGGTGAAATAGGTTTATATTTTAAAAAATAAACCAAACAATAGGTATCAATTGATGATAACTCTGTCTTTTATAGATCTTCCTATTATAGTAAGAATCCTAGAAGATTAAAACAGATATATGATTATAATCTATTAGCTGGATGATGTGGGCATTCCAAAATCCCAACACATACTCTGTCTTGAATGGTTTATCCAGTGAGTATAGAATTTCTGAGGCGGATGCTGCTTTGGTCTGTGGCATGAGTCAGCCAATATAGATAAGATTATTTCAACAGAGCTAGATCTTTTCTCCTTGATCAACTCTCCTTCTCATGGCACTTTTAGCAGCGCGGTTTGTCATCTTCTTCCCCTTCTCATGTTCAATACTACCTCACATGAGCGCGGTTTTCCAGGTTCAAATAGTCAATTTTGCCAATGATATACTCCCAAACGCTTATTTTCCCCCTTGTGGGATTCTAATGAAGATGGATCTCAAAGCTATCCGCCATATTATAATTACTTGGTCAATATCGCTGATGAGCTCCTGAAAGGCTGCCTCCCAGGACCATAATCTAATAAGAATAGATCTCATGGCTATCTTCTGTACCAGAATCACTTGGTCAATCTCACTGATGAATTCTTCAACGCCTGTTTTCCCCAAATCAAAGCTGTTCTGTTTTGATTAGCTTGAAACTTCATGTTCTCTTTTCTTGTGAATCTTCTTGGCAGACTCAGTTTCAACATGAGCTGGTCCTGCTAATAAACACATATTCTCTTAATCTTCTTTACTTCTGTCATAGTACATCCCTCTTCTCACCACAAGACAGCGGATGGTGGGAACACCACCAGATATATTTGGTATGACAAAAATAAAACAAAATATTTAACTATTTTTTGCTTTTTCTTATCTTTTCTAGGATGATCTCCTTATATATATATATACCTTTTTTATCTTCTATATTTATTTCTCAATTTACTAGTTTTATATGATTTTTTTATCTTTTTCCTTAGATCCAATACTCTAAGTATTTTCTATGGAACCTATTCATTTTACAACCATCCTTGATGTTCTTTATCATATAGGCATCCATCGCCGACTTGTCATTAATTTTGAACAGAACTGACTACAGGGCTACTAACATTTTTCTCCATCCAAATCAATGGTATTGCAATAGGCTACTCTATCACCCACATGTCTCTCTTTATGTGTTGGATGATTACAATCATCATGTTTTTCTCGCTCTAATTCTTCTCTTCAATGTCATAGCAAATGCCTGTGATTGCAATCTTTCATTTATTCTCCAGTCAAGTTACATACTATCTAATCAATCTCAATATTAATTCAGCTGCTTAATACAAAACAGGCGGTAGTGAAGCTCTTTGTCCATATAAATGTTTGAATGGTGTTTTCCCAGTTGTTGTATGATGATTTATATTATGCCCAAATGTGATTGAAAATAGATAGGATCCCCAAGCGGAGGTATTCACCACTAAAAATCTTCTTAGCGTTGCAGCTAGAGCTCTATTGGCTCTTTCCACCATTCTATCTATTTCTGGTCAATAGGGAATGGACACCAGTCTTCTAATTTTCATTAATTCAGTCAACCTTAGATTTACATAAAGTAAAGTTGGTTCTAACCTCACTGAAAAATACTTGTGGGTATACATGTTGATACACTAATTGGTCCATTATGAATCTCGCGGCGCCTATTGCATATACCCTGATAAAGACCTTACTTTCAGCCAACTAGTCAGATGGTCTATTACAACTATAATGTACTTTACTCTTTCAGTGCTAACACTCAGTGGCCCCATCACTTCTATTTATACCATGTGCCAAGCAACCCCAGGACGCACTAGTCAATATCTCATCACTTTTTGTAGGGCTTGTGAAGTTGACACTCCATGCAACAGGTTAGATAATACGCTGTGTTGTATCTAATCAATTCACAGTAATATTACTGGCGTAGGTATTCTATTGTTTTTCTTAGGCCACCATGCTCTATGAGTTTTGAGTGCGGCTTGTATAATTGCTAAGATTTCTGACAGTTTAGAAAATAGGATCTCTTTCTTTAAATTGATTTATAAATATGTCCATTTTCATTTCAGTATGACCATCGCTTTCTTAAGTGCACTTTGAATCTCCTGTAGTTCATCCCCAATATTTCCTATAATCATCCATTGAAACAGTTCACATGCTTTCTGATATATGACACTAATGGCAGGTAATCTTGATAATCTATAAGAGTTCTGGTGGAAAGTTCCCACTTTGTGTACAATTTTGGATATTATGCTTGTAATTTCAAAGCCACTAAGCCAGTCACTCCTCTGGTTCTTTAAGATAATGCAACAAGTGTTGGGACGAGTGGTCAGTAATTCTTTTGAAGTCTGTTCCATGAATATGTTCTTAAAATTAATTTACATGTATATATCTCAAGGCATTTATGATCCATCATGGTGTAGTTCCTTTCCACCAGCGTTATGTCCGCTTTACATACACCATAGGATGCTCATCCCTGGTATCAATACTTGACTTAAAACAGCTCTAATTGCCATTAGTGATGCATACATTTAAATTATTGATGCCTGATTAAAATCTGGGTACTTCATAACAGGGCTAGTCATCAGATACTTTTGGATCTCATCAAACAAATCTTATGCCTCTTCATTTCATATGAATCCCTTTCTTAGATCATTCAGCTGGTGAAATAATGGTTCAGCAGTTATGGCAAAATCTTTGATGAATTGTAAAAAGTAGATGACCATCTCCAAAAAGACTTGGATACCTTGAACACTCTATGGGGTCAACATCCATTCAACGGCCATTATTTTCTGCTCTTGAGGTTGTAATCCGCCAGAGTTTATTACAAACCCCAATTATTCAAGATCTATATTAAAAAAATAATGGCATTTCCTTGGCTTAATCATCAAATTAGCCTCCTTTAGGCATTTAAACACTTCCTTCAAGTATTTCATATGATCAGTAATTGTCCTACTGAAAACGGTGATGTCATCCAAGTATAAAAAATTTCAGGATAATAAAAATCTCTTAGAATAGAATCCATCGCCCATTGAAAGGTAGCCAGTCCATTACATAATCCCTGGGCATTCTCTTTGGCTGGTATTACCCTTGTGCAGTGATTATTGCACACTTCTCCTGGTCTTTTTTTGGCTAGTCTATCTGCCAATACCGTGAGATCAAATCCATGATGAAAAGAACTTTCTTACCTTAGATGATTGAGTGTGTCATTTATCCTTGGCAGTTGATATAAATCTTTTTTTAATAATTTCTTAACTGGCGGTTATCAATCACTATCAATTTGATCCAACCTTTTTCTTTATTATAAGGATCAGACTCTCCCATGGACCCAAAGAAGGTACAAGGAACCCATGCTAAATCAGTTTACTGATTTCTTTGCTAACTAAGCTTCTAAGCCTTGGATTGGTGGATGTGCCATATTCATATTAGCAGATATTCCCCAGTATCAACCCTATGAATTAAACTTTTAGCACATCCTAGGTCATGGTCAGCTTGCGCAAATAAAGCACAATGTCTCTTAAAAAAAGGAGCATTTCTTCCACTAATATTCTGATAACCCAGAAAGTTGCTCTCAATCAAACAGTAAATTAATGTTTTCAACAACATTCACTAGTAATCACATTTCTTCCTGCTATTTAAGATTATGGAACTTTCTGATTTCAGTGGACATAATATAATGAGAAAACGCAATAACTTGGTGTTAAAATTTAGGATTTTTCACTGATTGTTAAAGACTGATCGCCCCTAAATGATTAACTGCACAGGTTCAATTTGTGCGCAATTTATGTTGTCGGATAATAGATGATACTTGATTGATAGTATTATGATTACTATTATCTGTAGTTAAATAGATAACCAATTCTGGTCCCATACTCGACTTGTATTTCTCCTCAAAATACTCTTGATGTCTCCAGTATGGATTTATACCCTTATTGAATAACTTGATCCACGCTCAGATCCCTAAGTTTACATCAAATCCTCTTGTCTCAGGGAGTTGACAGCAATTCCTGTCTAAGTTCAGCTTCTCTTTAAGGATCCTCAATCCTTACTCTTTATCCTAAAGAGTCCCCAAGTTGAATGAAAAGCAATACTTACTGAAGATGAATATAACTAAAACAAATAAGAATTCTGATATTTTCTCTTCTTTTATTGTGAAATATCAGGGGAATTTATAGATGGAATTTGGCACCCAACCCTCAGTTGGCGCCTCAGCCATGAAACAGCAGCAGTTGCCACTGAACTTCCCTATTTCATCTCAACATCAATGGTCTTCTCCATCTGGCTAGGATTCCTTTGTCAAACATCCTCAAGACCTAAAATGGAAAGAGTCAGAAACCGTGTCCCTAACATTTTCCACTTGATCCCAGTAAACCAATTATATTTGGAGAGTGATATGCTTAGGTAAAAGGACTTGTTACCCATT
Organism: Massospora cicadina; assembly: GCA_022478985.1. Lineage (NCBI taxonomy): Eukaryota > Fungi > Entomophthoromycota > Entomophthoromycetes > Entomophthorales > Entomophthoraceae > Massospora > Massospora cicadina. Next base: position 26,501 of record JAKSZP010013382.1, read on the forward strand.
ATGGCAGGTTGTGAACCAACTGATTGATTCAATAGTTGTAAGTGGCATTACTTGCCTTGCAACTCGCTCCTTAAATTACCAATTGGTTGGTGATGAAACCTGATTGAACCCAATTAGTACAACTGGTAGCTAATCATAGTTCAACTATCAGATGCCCCATTTTGCAGGAAACTCTGCCCAATGAGATATTAAGCATTAACTTGGATCAATCCCAATGAATTTGGCTCAGGAAAATTACCTAAAGTCCTCAAAACATTATTTAACCCAAAATTTGGGGTCAACTTATATCCAATTCACTCGTTATAGGTAATTATCCCCTAGTGGTCCATGGTAATATAAACGGCTGGAAAGGTGGCAAAAATCCCAACACATCCACCCTCTTGCCTAGATTTCCAGAGAGAATAGGATCAGGACAGGAAAATACCGTCTCATACACAAGGTCAAATATTTTTTGGTTTTGAGTGGAGCATAGTTGATCTTCACTCAACGCTGCTCAGGACAACCTTCAGCATGCAGTTCTCTTCCTATTCCTCTTCCTCCTTGCTACCACCTCCTCAGAGTGCGATCCCCACAACCCTCTGCCATGCTGGGCTGATTGATTTACTCGTGATGATACTAGTCCTGGGTTCCAGTTTCCCCACAGTCAGGGCATATGACCCGTTGTCATATTCAGGATTCTTGGTCTGGAATCCTCAATTTCCTGATCTCCTCCTCATCCTTGACAGGAGGTTACTGCTTTCAATGTTCATTTCATGTCACAAATAAGAATGCTCAATTATATTTGCTCTCATTATTTTCCTATAATAACTTTTTGCTCATATCATTCTTAATTCTTCTCTGGAGAGCTTAACTCATTAATTTTGAGATTAATTTCTCTGAAATTAGAGCTTTATTGATATCAAAGTGCATAATGACTATTATAAGAAGTCTGACACTCCCCTCTCATCCACAACATACGTCAAATTTGGAATCTCAGTATTAGCAACTACTAGACAGCATATCTGATAAAGATGCTCAGCTCTTCCAATTGATGAGTTGATCTGCATGACAAAACCTGTTCTATGGTCCTCCTAGGACTCATACTCCCAGTAAAGTACCCCTAGCCAGTCCTTCCGTGGAACTACCAGAAACAGTATATAACCCTGATGAAACCAGATTAGTGAATGTCTAATTTGACTTGCAGCCAATCCTTCCTCTGTTATCAATTCCTAAAATAGATTTTGATACTCTCTTGGATTTATCTCCATTTGCAGATACTCCTACAATCATTGTTGAACCTCCTGAAGCAATGCCCTCTACTATTGATCAATTGTTTCTCACCAGATCTGACTTGCTTCCAGAGTTCCTTTTCTGACTCAGCCAGTTTTACAAACCAGCTGTTCTGTCAACCAAACTAGACATAAGAAACCATAAACATTTTAAACTCCCCTACATAGAATTGAGGACCCAAGTAACCAAGGCTCTATCCTTATCTCTGAACCCCTCTAATCTCAAAACCATTCTATATTAAGATGTCGCAGCCTATGCCTTTTGTTTTTGCCTGCCAAGTCCTTTAAAATTGGGCCATGAAGCTTCCAGCCTCTCCCGGTTTCCATTGCTCATTCTGGTTTCACAGACAAGAAGCTTGTGGTTATCATCCTCAGGATGTCATCCACTCCCTACATGACTATCTCATTTATGGTGTGTCCTACTGGTGTTCCCCTGATGGCTTTGATCAGGGGCATGATTTGACAATTTCTCCCTAGTATCCCTTGCTTGATGCCAGCTCATATGTCTAATGTTCTTGATGAAGCCCATCAACAAGTGCTCAATACCAATAGCCTGGCTCTGGTGCCATATTGGGATTAATTGGGGTTATTCTCTGACTGCCTCTTCTTGTTTGGTTGCTTCCTCCCCAATCTGAAGTATTGCATTTTGCAAGTATCAATAATTCCATCTCTCTTCCCCTAGTTGCATTCTCACAGAGATCAGCCTTCGCTCAACAAACTTGGCTTTGAGTAGGTCTAGCCCTTGCTAGCGTCTGATCTCACATAGATTTTGACAGTTTGTTTACTCCTAATGTGATACATCCTCCCTCCCCCAAGAGGCGACATGGCAGAATCATCCCTGAGTCAAGGATAACTAATAAAAATTATAAAAATATATTTTTTATGTGCGTTTTAATTTTACTTTTCCGCTATATTTAAATCATTTTTTTATTATTACTATTATCTTTCTTCATATGGGACATGACCTTCACTTGGTTCAGTGTTCCATCTTTTTTATTTATTTCACCAAACTGGTTCTAATGTATACTTTATCCTACTAGTTTTCTATGGTTCAGAGGTCTTATTCTTTAAGAATTAACCATCTAAATAGGTTTGGCAGTCTCTTTTTAGGACTTAATCAAGTTATCAGGACATAACCATCTCAATGGTTCAGCATTCCTTTGGGAACACTTTTTTATTATTATTTTTCTTTGATCCACTTCTTTAAATATTTAGCATGGGCTTAATTTACAATCCTTCCATCCAAGAGGTCCTTGGTGGATTAGGCGTCCATTTCCATCATGCCAATAATCTTGAATGACCCAATTACAATGCATCTAGCTTGTTTCTTCTTCTGAAATTTATGTGTATTTCAATAGGCAACTTTTTCACCTACTTGGTATTCTGATAATTCTGGTCAGTTCTTATCATCCGTCATTTTTGCCTTGATCCTCTTCTTTAAGGTCATATCAAATGCTTGTGATTACATCTCAGTGAGGATATTTGACAATCGGATAAGGTACTGCTCAGCACTCATCCCCAGTGTTGGTTCAACCACTGAATGTAAAATTGGCAGTAACGTAGCCTTCCTTCATATAGTTAACTCAAACAGCATTTTTCCCATCACTTTATTATTACTTATATTATATGCAAACATTAACAAACTGAGGTACGTTCCCCATGCAGAACTTCTTTCTGCGACCAGCTTCCTCAGCATCATGGACAGCATTCCATTGACCCATTCTATCAGTTTGTTTGTCTCTGGCCAGTAAGGTACTGATACAACTCCTCAAATCCTCATTATCTCATTCAATCTCAGGATCACATAAGACTTAAAATGTGCTCTATTATCGCTCAACAAGACTTGTGGGCATCCATGTTGGTATACAACTTGATCCAGGATAAACCTTGCAGTGCTTTTAGCGTCCACTTTTTCCACGGCCTTCATCTTGACCCATATAGTCTGATGGTTGATTGCAACTATGATTTATTTGACTCCCCCTGTAATCATGGTTAATGATCCCATCACTTCAACGGACACCATATGCCAGGCAAATTTAGGTCAGACCAGTCAATATCCGGTCTTGTTCTTATGATGCTTGTGCAGCTGGCACTCCACACAACAAGCCAGATATTCTGCTACATCATAGTTGATAGACTCCCAGTAATATTACTGATGAATGTGGTCAGTCATCTTCCTCAGGCATCCATGCCTAACAACCTTATGCATGGCTTGAATGATTGCCGCTCTTTCTGACAGTCTTGAAAAAGTAATTTTTTACATTTTATCATCCTAAAAATTTGTCCATCCATGGTCTCAGTGCTTTCCATCACTTTTTAAATCGCACCTTGAATTTCACAAGGCTCGTTCCCAATTTCTCTTTGACCATTCTCTGGAATAGCTCATTCACTTGCTGTTATACCACTTGGACCATTGGTAACCTCGATAAGCCATCCATATTCTGATGAGAAGCTCCATCTTGGTGGACTATCTCATAATCGTAATCCTATAGCTTCAATGCCCATTGGTCTGTCATCCTTCCAGTTCTCATAAATTATGCAACCAACATAATAAAGAGTGGTCTGTCGCCACTATAGAGTACATTCCATAAATATACACTAAAAACTGTTTATATGCATAAATTAATGCAAGGCATTCATGATCTGTCATGGTGTAGTTCCTCTCAGTGGATGAGAGTGTTCAGCTCACATATGCCACTAGATGTTTGTCCCCTAGTTCATCTACTTGTCTCAATACGGCGTTAATTGCCATTAAATAAGCATTGGTCTGGAATATAGATTCTTGATTGAAACTTGGATATTTCAATATCAGAGAATCTATCAGATACTGGCGTAATTTATCAAAAGAACTCTGGGCCTCTTCATTCTAAACAAAATTCTTTTTGGATCCTCTGTGGATCAAATCTTGTTCACTAATTGTCATGAATATGCCTGAGCAACATCCTTGATTATTTCAGGGTTGATCCCCTTTGCTCTGGATCTGGTTACTGCGTTAACATTCAAATTGACCACTTAATACAGTTGATCCTGCGCGTCATCATTGATGACTGACACTAGCATCAATTTCTTCATGCAAAATATTGGGGGGAATGGGTTTATCCGCAGCTCTAGACAGTTCCCCATCTAAGCCGCAGGCCCTTTTCCCAACTCCTGTGCAGGTTTGTCTTGGGTTTCCTGGACCATGTTAGTATGTTCCTTTGGCTTCTCACATTGAACAGTGAAGTGTCCTTTTCCTCCACACTAAAAACAGCGTTTGCAATCTTTCTTTCGCTTTGATACCCAAATCAAAGCAAAATTCGGATTTTTTAAATAAAATACAAAAAAACAACCGCTCAATAGAGTCAAAATTTACTGATGTTGATGCAATCGTCGCCTGCTGCCCCAGCTTGGGGTGGTGGTGCGCTGCCATCTGGTGTCTTTTGGCCGCCGCCAAAGCGCGCCTGGGCTGGCTCTGCTAGCCCTCCCAACACTACCAGGCGTTATGTCCCCCTTGGGACTTGGCCCACCACCTTGCAAGCTCTCAGGCGGTGCTCTGGAGCCCTTTGGTGCTCCCATGGAGCAAATTTGCGTTTTGGCCTCTGGGTCAAATTAGGAATCTTTTCCCATAGGCAAGCGCGGCCATCATCAAGATGGCCATGGCAGTTTTCAAACCTGCCAGTCTTATTGACTTCCACCCCTTTAAGGGGTATTTTGACCTCAGCTTCCATTCAGAAGCCAATGCAGCAGCAGCAGCCAAGCTGCAAATCATTTATAAAAAATTCCCATTCACACCATTCACACCCAGCTCCCATATGAGGCCACTTTGGTGGTCCAGTTTGCTGGGTTGCCTCTTTCCTTTCCCCCAAACGCCTCCACCATGAGCTCACTGAGGGTTTGGCCATTTATGGCGCAGACCCCATGTTGCAGTTTGTGGTTCACAATGGGGCAGATTGGTTGGCAGGGCCTCACGCATTTGCAACGATCCACCCATTTGATCGCAACTCTCACCTCGTGATCCCCCTCCATACTGTGATCAGGTCCACCCCTGATCACCCATTCTGGGCGCACATCAAAAATGGCCGCGCCATTTGCCCCTTGTGCTTTAAGCTTGATCACTCAAAGCACAAGTGCCCCATGGTTACCACTTCTGCCGCATCTGACACTCAGGGCCCAGGCGCCACCCTGGCAGCTGCCTCACCCCAATTTTTGAATGGGGCTCGATCCTCCCACCCCCAACGTCAGGGAATTCTGGAGCTGCTTGGAAAGCAGCAGCCAATTAAAATTTAAAAAAAGATAAAAATTTTGAAAATTTGACCAGATTATGGAATCCTGAGTTAATGGCTGAACCAGTTTCAGCTGAGCTCCCATGGTTGACAGCATGTGGCCAATCAGCTCTGGCCACAGCCCCAATTCCTGTGGCTGGCCCAGCGTTGGCTGAATCTAATCCATTTGAGGTTTTCAAATGGATTGAGGAGGATGGACAGCCATGCCATGTGAAACCTGATTTTGCTTTGGAGGAGTTCTTCGTTGACCCTCCTGAATTGTGTTTCCACCATTTTCATCCAAAAAATGGGTTTCCCATTTATAAAAATATCAACAATATGGCAGTTGCAGCTGCAGCTGCCCTGGCCAACACCCTCCTCCACCAGAAACTCCATGGGGCAATGGAGCCCCTTGTTGAGGGTATTCCTATCCCCAATTTTCCTCATGATTTTGAGGAAGATGTGAAGTACAAAATTGATGAGCTTGCTTTTGGTGCAAGCTGCGCTTGCTTCAATGCAGAAAAAGCTTCTCAATTTTGACCCCAATTATCCCTAAACCCAACGGTGCATCAAGTCATTTACTTGTGTAACAGCTCTCATCAATTTTTCTGAGCATCAACTCACTCAATACATTGAGGCGTTGGGCACCGCCAGCCTCATTAACAAAGAAACCCCCAATTATACCTCCTTATGCCTCATGTCGCTGATGCTCCCACCCCATTGCTGTCTGCCATGGTCCGCCAGCTAAAGTGGGCGCCAGACAAACGCTTCCCCAAAGCCTCCTCGCCATCTGACATGGCTTCCTAGGCTGATAACCTAGGGGCTATATTAGGAATTTTTTTATTTATGATAATCCCTTTGTTTGGCCCATTTGTAATAAAGATGCGTGGCAGCTCCCCTTTTGGGTTGGGCACCACTAGTACTAAAAAACAGCTTTGCTCTTCTTATCAATCCTCTTGAACTTCGAAGCTTATTTCCTGTCACAGTTCAATTATTGGACTCCTTAGCACTCTCAGTTCCTTTCATAGGATTTGAATTTCGCACTGGACTCAGTTTGAAGCTTCTATAAGGGGCATCAAATGTAGCTCCAAATATTTTCAAAAGATCCACCATCTGCAAGGTGGTAACTCAGTTATGAAAATTGAAGACATCATAAATGTAAATTATGATAGAGCCAAAGGGCCACTTGCAACATGATCCGTGAATCAAGATCATCAAGTGCTTTTGCCTTGGCCAAAATCTTTGATTCTTGTAGAATCAATTGACAAGACTCGCTAAGGACTTGTCCTTCTGGAATTGGATTCTCATAAATTACTGTTTTCGCTTTAACATACGCATGGGACTTCCAAATTCTTTCATTATTGCTGCCTTGGCCTCTGAGTATGACCAGCTGTCCCCCTCTAAATGGGGCAACACTAAGTTAGACAATTGGTATCCAAATAGTTTATCACCGTCAATACTTTTTTGTGATTGCTGTACCTGAACATTGTCATGTCAAATAAATTGGAAAAATGCAGGGGCGTTATCCCAATGGAATGTGGGTAATTTTGGCGTGGCTTTAAATTCCTCCAGAGTTTCTCTAGCCACCACTCTTGGTTTGGCTACTCAACTGACTTGAGGAGTAATTTTGGGAGTCATCTCCAAATTGGCTGCAAATGCAGTCAGCATATCTCGTGGAATAGTCAATCTCCTAACTAAAGTTCTTGGGGTCCTTTCTTTAGCGTTGGTTGCCGCATAGGGCTCACATTCACATTTATGGGTCTTCAACTCTTTGACTTGCTTCACAAGTTCTCTATGTCTGCACTGATGCTCATAATCAAATGCAATATGCTTCACGTTCAGATTTCAAGAATAAAACTTCTCAAATTAAATTTCCTTCCTTTTTAATTTATGAAAACAACTTTCCCTAGCAACTCATTGCATAAATAAGAGACAGCTTTGACTCCTTCCTCAATCTTGGTAAGTCTCTCCTCCAAGGCAGCAAATTCTCGATGATCCACAGAATTCAAGGCGTTCTTGTTGACAGTTGCCAACTCCATTCAAAGTTTTCTTAAATCATCCTTGTATGACATCTTGTACTGGTGTATCCTACTCAACTACCCCTGTAGTGAGAAACTTTTGTTAAAATTTAGGGGTTTTCACTGACCATTCAAGACTTATAACTCCTAAATGAAAAACTGCACAGATTTGATTTGTGTGAAATTTGTGTTTTATGATAATAGATGATATTTGATTGATAATAGTATGAATACTAATATCTGTAGTTAGATAGATAACCAATTCTGGTCCAACACTCAACCTGTATTTATCCTCAAAATACTCTTGATGTCTCCAGTATGGATTTATACCCTCATCCGCCTAACTTGATCCACGCTCAGATCCCTAAGTTTACAGCTTTTCCTCTTGTCTCAGATTGTCCACTGCAATTCCCATCTAAGTTCAGCTTCACTTTTAGGGATCCTCAATCCTTACTCTTTATCCTACTAAAAAGTCCATAATTTAAGCACACAAGCAATAATTTCCTGAAGATGAATATAACTAAAATAAATAATGAATTCTGCTATTTTTTTCTTTTTTATTATGATATATCAGGGAATTTATAGATGGAATTTGGCACCCAACCCTCAGTTGTCACCTCAGCCATGAAACGGCAGCAGTTGCCATTGAACTTCCCTTTGTTATCTCACCAGCAATGGTCTTCTCTATCTGGCTATATTTCCTTTATTAAACATCTCTGAGACCTAAAATGGAAAGAGTCAGAAACGTGTCCTTAATGTTTTCCACTTGATCCCAGCAAACCAACCATATTTGGCGAGTGACCTGCTTAGGTAATGGGAATTGTTACCCATTATGGCAGGTTGAAAACCAACTGATTGATTTGCTAGTTGCAGGTGTCATCACTCACCTCACAACTTGCTCCTTAAATTCCCAATTAATTGGTGTTAAACCTGACCAATCCCAGTCAGTACACCTGATAATTAATCATCAATCAATTATCAGATGCCCCCCATTTTGTCAGCAACTCTGCCCAAAGAGATATTAAGCATTACCCCAGATTGATCCCTGACAGATCCAAACCAAGAAAATTACCTAAAAACTTTGAACATTAATAACCCAAAATTGGGGTCAACCGATATCCAATTCACTTGCTATAGGAATTTATCCCTACCAATCCATGGTAATTTAGATGGCTGGAAAGGTAGGTGAAAAAAGCCCAACATTTGGTTTTTTTACCCACATTATATTTACTCAAATTGGCCAGTAGAATCTTCTACTCTCCATGGACTAATATTATAATTCCCAGAGCTAACCAAGGCTCCAATCTTGATTTCTTTTTAATGAGGAGATGACTTCTACATGTAGTTGTTTCAGGATTTTTAGAGTTTACAATGTGTTACTACTTTTTGCATTCCCAGTGAAATGGCATTCATCATTTTTATTCTTAATGTTATCCCTCAGTTCTCAAGTATCTGCGCAGGCATTTCTCTAATTTTTCTTCCAACCAACTTGTAATGGATGGGAAGAATATCATCATTTTAATTTAATTTATAAAGTCAGTCTTCTTCATCATTGGAATTTCCCCATTCTGTTGATATACCAAAGGCAACGTTTTCCCCAAAATTGTTAAGGTATTTTCCTCAAAATTTAACTTGACACCATACTTTCTCAGTAATCTTGTTTCAATGTGAATTGAATAGTTCTTATTCGCCAACACTATGGCAAGCGCTGATGCCACCAATGCTTTTAACCAAAGAGGCAAATTACTATATGCCCCACATGATATTGCAATATTTGGTCTGGTGGTTCCATACTTCTTCTGATGTCCAGATCCAGTGAGATCTTTGATATTTATGTAAGTCCAAAGGGAATGCTGGTATAGGCAACTCTGCAGGATGTTGGCTTGGGGTAAGGCCCCCCACCACACTAGGGCTGCGCAAATCTGAGCACTACAAAAACATGGATTTGACTGAAAATGGGTTTAGCTCACACTACCGCTAAACTAACATATTACCGCCCTGTTCAAGTACTGGGCAGATCGTCTGCACCAGCCAGTGCAGAAATTATGCCTCTCATTAACCTTGCAGGAGATAAGGCCAAATCCTCCAGGTTTAAGGCCTTTGGCGGAGGAGGAGTCAAGGCCCCTCCCCTTGTCACCTGCTTTTTTACAGAGCTTTTCTCTCCTGTCCCACTTTGTCCAGGAAGCCTTGTAGTCCTTTGTGATTAATCTTTATTTTCTTGCAAGATCACGTTTGCCAACAGATAGCACATTCCAACTGACTTGCATCTAGCTTAGATTAAAGCCAACCCAGCAAACCATGGCATCCATTGTAGGCAAGTACACCACATTGAAGCCAACCAAGCTTGCCCCTTCCTTGTCCTGGGGTCTGTGCCCATGCAACCCTAGATCATAAGGAAGCAGTTTGACAGTCTACATTTCCTGACTCTTACTTCCCCCTTCCTGCCCATATTATCCACATAGGGAGTGGTAGACACTACATGAACAGGTTGGCACTGTCATAACTACCATCATGCACCCCTTTCAGGCCACTACAGGACCCGACCAGTGAACCTCTATAAATTCTGGTGCTCACTACTCACTCATGTTCCGCAGTTTTTCCCAAATTGCGCCATGAGGAGGCCTTAAATAGCCTTATCTAGCTCCCAATACAGAGAGATCTTTATTAGCTTCACTGACTTGGTCAAAATGATGTTACAAAGTGATTCACTAACAAATATTGCCTATACTTTTACTTGATTTACTATAATATCTTCATATGTACACTTAGTATATTATAATGAGGTTTTTAGTGAGTGAATTTTGGCATCAGTCACCAAGTCTATAGTATATATTAATTGATCAGTAAATCAGGAAAGAGTTTTTTTAATAGCAGTAATAGTATTGGAAACTTCCACATTGTTGATCTTTGTCTTAAGCAATTATTCAGCGTTTTCAGCAGATCTGACCTTTTCCACTATTTGTCAGGCATATGGCCAAGAAACCTCTTTCACAACATCTAGTCAATATTATTCACCTTTGCTCTAGTAATTGCGTCTAAATCCTTGTAAACAACCAGTCAGAGGGACAGGTGTATCTTCATCTATATATAAATTGAAAAATCCAAGAAATTTTAAAATATCTGGATGAACAGAATTAATGGCAGTAATAATTGTTTCATATATAGACTTCCCAATCTTTTACTGTCTCTAGCAGTTTTCTTCTCTTTACTCTGGACCATGTTTACCTGCTTCTTGATTTTCTTACTCCAACATTGAGTGGCAGAATGTCCAGTTTTATCACATTTATGACAAAGTCTCTGCGATTTGTCCGTCCATCTTGGACTTTCAGGATTTTCCCCAACTATACAATACTGTAGATCCTTAATGGGATCAATTACCTTCACGGCATTCTAAATATTCTTGACAGGAACAGATTTAAAGGTTTATTTGGGTACCTTGAACGCGGAACTTAACATCTTAAGATATTTTACCATCTTCAATGTTAAAGTTTGGTTTTCATGCGCTGAAACCATAACTCAAAGTTGATCTTGATAGGTTCAAAGAGCCGTTTACATTGCAATACGTGAATCAAAATTAACAGAACTTTTTCGCCCATCAGGATTTGCACTTTCCTAGTAATAAAGGTCAGCAAAAGAGACTAAGGTTACACCCTTCTTGAACTTTATTTTTTTATTCAATTTTTTTATTTGAGGTGGGCTGACCTGGGGACAATACCGCACCAATTAGGGAAGTGAAGAAAATGGAAAAGAAGGATAAAACCCAGAAAACCTCCATGTGTGACATATGATAGGCCAGGAACTCCATGGGCCACCTTTGCTATTTGCTATCTCAGTTCAGGGCATCGGTGCGCAAAACTAACACAGTCACTTGAACTTTATTTTTATAAACTCTAACTTTTGGCTAGCCATCCATTCAGGGCTGCCAAACTCGTTCCTGATTGCTACTTTGGCATTACTGTATGTTTAATTATCCCCATTTAAGTGGGATAACACCAGATTTTGACAATTTTTGTTCAAACAACTCAGACCAATTACTGCTTTCTGGTGGTCAACATATTTAAATATCATCATTCCAAAAGAGAAAAGATGCCAGTGCATTATCCCAATGAAAGATAGGTGATTTTGAAGCATTCCAAAAGCTTTTGTTACTACTGTAACTGGAGTACTTGACCAGTAACCCTTCCAACAATGAGTACTTTCAGTAATTATATATGAAAGTGCAGTAAAAGTCTGAGGCATATTTCTGGTGTACTGTAATCTCTCAGCAGAACTTTCATCATCTATGTATTGGTCAGTTCCATCCACCTCCATCTGGGCACAATTGCACTTATGATTCTCAGGATCTTATATATGCTTTTGAATTTGAGTTACATCATCCTAAACCTAGTGGAACGTTCTTTATCTGTTTCTTAAGAAGCCTTCGGGACATTAGCTCTTTGTTTGCTTTATTCTCCTTCCACTTCAAGGAGTTGATTTTCATACAGATCATTATTAAACTTGTTGCCCTATTCTAATTCTTACTCAGTTTAGTTCTCATTATCATAGGGTAGTCAGTTCAGATTGAGATGCCAAATTCATAATATTCTTGTTCACCATTTCTAGTTCCATCCATAGCTTTTAGAGTTCATTCTTTAATGACATATTATTGATAACTCGCACATAATATTTGGTTTGAAAACCAAACTACTTCTGTAGTGCGCACCAAACGTAAGCTTTTTTGAAGTTTACTGCACAGGTTTGAAGTGAACGAGATTTGTTGATTGTATTAAACGTGGTTATGTTGATAATTTTATGAAGACCAATATCCTAATTGAGTTCTTTACAACCAATGGTATTGATCTCACTTAGATGGTCACTTCTAAACAGTTGCTGACGCTCTTCCTTCTGGTAACTTGAAGGCACTTATGAAAACAATGAAACTTTTCTCTTTAACTATTTCACTGGAGTACTTGAGAACCACTTGGACAAGCAGAAAATATCTTTTCAACTCTTCACAATAGTTGGCACAAGACATATAGATAAGATAAAACTAATTTCTTCCACTATAATCAAAAGAGAACAATAAAATTTATATAACTATCTGAATGTTTTTCCAAAATGATCTAAAGTTTGTTTATTTGAACTAAAAAAGTGATTATATAGGGAATTTGGCGCCCAACAGTTTCGTTGGCGCCCCAATGGGAACAGCACACATTGCCAATAATTTTAACTCTTAGGAGCTATCTGGAATAATTATCATCTCATCCACTTAATCAGATTCTGCCACCAACTAGGTTATGACCCCTCATAGGTTGAATTTTAAAAGAGCGTGTCACAACGCCTTTATCCAGCCTAAGCTAAAACCCTTATTACGCTAGAAACATGCCCAGGTAATGGGACCATTTACCATTAATACCAGGTCACGATGCTATAGGCTAAACTGCAATTTGCTTTTGATAAAAGGTTTGTTAATGCTTCTTCAACTGCAATAAACCCTTATCAGTTGGTGATAAACCTTAATCAATCTATTTAAGATGATTTAGTAAATTAGCATTGAACTAATGATCAAAGTTTTTGCCAACACTTTCAGGAATCATCCCTGACGGAACAATAATAATCCAGTGGAAGCAGATCCGGCAAAATAGATAATATTAAATAAGTATTTAAACCAAGCAATAGCTATTAATTGATAATACTCCATCATCCGCTCTAGATCCTCTTATTATAATTTGAATCCCAACAGACCAAAACAGATATTTCATTTCCTATTTTAGTCTGGATGGTGTGGGCTTTCCAAAATTCCAACAACAGGGAATAACTTCCCTTCAGAAACAAGAAGGGAGCCAAAAGGCTGATTATCCCCTCATCAACTGAGCAATGTAGCTCATGCTGTTAATGAGAGATGTGTGCAGCCTACTCCCTAAAGGTTGGCCCATTGCCCCCTATGCTCACCACCAAAGTTTTGGTGGAGAAATTCAAGGTGGTGTTAGGAGGTGGTGGTGACCAAAAGCAATAGCCAGCAGGTTAATTTTAGCTCCTCACATTACCTGAAGGCATCCCCATATTTTGAGTCCAATTATTAGTAAGTCTATATTGAGTAATATCAAATAGTTTAAGTCAATGTTAGACTTGAAATCACCTCTAACTTCCCTCCTCACTGTCAGTGAAGGAAGGCAATCCCTGACAGTTTGGGTGTGTCAAACCCTTTTTCAAATATAAATGTGACCGCCCTTACCTTCCCTAGCCTTAGACGCACCCTTTTGGCCATCAGACAAATTGCCACCAGCTCGCTAGGTGGAAATGTGCCGCCAAAAATTTTTGTAAAAGTTTTGATAACAATCTAATAGGTCAGGGCGGATTTGAATCAACATAAGGAGCAATTTAGTGTGTTGATCCGCCGTTGTTCAATCTCAAAGATATTATCAGTCATCATTTCACCCTTTTCCTTATTCCTCAGATATTGAGCTTATAAGACAGCAGTAATCAAAAGGTTCTGCTGAAGCTACATTTTATTTACTACCTTCCCTTAGTTTTATAAAAATTAATTAGTCTGATTTTCCTAATTTTTTAAGTTAAGTATATCGTAATATCAATCTCCAGCTATATGTTCCAATTTTTGGATTACTTGGCAGGTTTTGGTACTGTCCCTAATTACTTTCCATCAAACCTTATGGATAGCTGTATGGTAGTATTCTGGTTATATCTGTAAGTTCTAACCCACCCTGAGTGACAGTGCAGTCTTAAATTATCAGCAGGATTCATGACAGCATTCAGTCATTACAAAAGAGTTTTTGAGAAACTCAATATAACAAGAATTTTCAAAAAGTTAGATATGCTTAAGTTACCCTTTACTAAGTCCTTTAGATAATTTTACTCAAAAAGTTAGACATTAACTCAATATAAGCTATAAGGTTGATCTAGAATCCAATGCAATCATCAAACATCATTCTAGACGTAAATTTGTTAACCTTTGATGATTTTAAAATTTTTCTCAAATTTAACTAGGCTTGATTGCCTCATATTTATTAATTTTGGTAATTTTAGGGAATTTCAGGGTAGGTTTCCATTTTTTGGATCCCAAAATTCTCTTGCTTAACATGTAGAGCCATGAACCCCTTCATATATATATATTATTAAAAAAAGATCAAAGGTAATCTTTGTCAAGACTTGAGACAATAAACAAACTGAGATCTTTCTCCTAAATCAAACATCAATTAGCAAACTACTAAACCCTTTTGATTATAACCCGCTATTGAAGGTGTGCTTGAAAGTTTGATCAGGAGTTAACAAATGTGCAGGAACCAATGAAGACGCCTCCTAGATTTGCTCCTCATTTTCCTGCGCCACAACTAGGGGTGACTTCAATTAATGTGGTCACAAGGTCATTGCCATTGAATACATTGGTATCTTCAACTAGGAAGTTAATCTGGAATAAACTACAACCTCCTGATCATAGGGAACCATGGAGGTCATCTCAGAAACGCCTTCTGACTTGCCCTATAATAGATGTTTTTATAATCTAAGATGTAGTTTGTTTACCCCATTCTCTTTGTCTTCTTCACTTGTTCCACTAATTAAACAGCTTTGAGCCACATTAGAACCTTAGATTATAGTTTAGAGAACAGATAAGCCAACAGTTATCAAAAGCTCTCTAGAAGGTCCTTTAATCTTGGGCTTCTTGTATTTAGTTTGGCATACAATACTTGGAAAATATATATTATTTGACAAAAATCAATGGATGACTATTGATAATGGGGGTGAATGGTATCTTGATTAGAACCCACTTTTATCTTTTATGCCATTAATACTAGCTTAAACCATAGGAACAAGGAGGACATTGCTAAGTCTAAGTATATTAAGTTGGCTGCCCTTCTTGACTTTAAAAAAACCTTAAACAAATGCTGGGTAAGAGCCAAGCATGCCCAGGTTGGTGTCAAAGGGTTTTGTATTGAGGTTGTTAGCGTTTTATCAATTGTTTTTAATATTAATAGTTACGTTATTAAAAAAATGGGTTGATTTGATAAAATATAAAAAAATTTCTTTCAGTATCAAATAGAATATATTTTTCCAAATTAGGTAATATTTGCGACCAAACTCAAGCATGAGCTTGGACATATTCTATATATAAGTATCACCAATTGTAGTATAATTTAATGGGATAAAAATTGGCTTAGTGCACCCTCCCAAATCGCATTCCCACCGTTTTTGTCCAAAAAATGAGTTTCTCATCTATAAAAATATCAACAACATGGCAGTTGAAGCTGTAGCTGCCCAGGCCAACACCCTCCTATGCCAGCAACTCCATGGGGTAATGGAGCCCCATGTCGAGGATATTCCTATCCCCAATTTTCCTCATGATTTTGAGGAAGATGTGAAGTACAAAATTGATGAGCTTGCTTTTGGTGCAAGCTGCGCTTGCATCAATGCAGAAAAAAGCTTCTCTTTTTGACTCCAATCATCTCCAAACCCAACGGTGCATCAAGTCATTTACTTGTGTAACAGCTCTCATCAATTTTGCTGAACATTAACTTGCTCAATATGTTGAGGTGATGGACATCACCAGCCTCGTTAACAATGAAAACCCCCAGTTATACCTCCTCATGCCCCATGTCACTGATGCCCCTACCCCTATGTTGTCTGCCATGGTCCGCCAGCTAAAGCAGGCGCCAGATAAATGCTTCCCCAAAGCCTCCTCACCATCTGATATGGCTTCCTAGGCTTTTAATCTAGGGGCTATATTAGGATTTTTTTAATCTATGATAATCCCTTTGTTTGGCCCATTTGTGAATAAAGATGCGTGGCGGCTCCCCCTTTTGGGTTGGGCACCACTAGTTTAAAAAAAAATTGGCTTAGTGCCCTGTCAAAATGTTTAGGACACATTATCCCTAATAGTTGTCTCCATCAGGCTAACTTCCTTGTTTGTTGTTTTTCTAAAAAATAAAATACTATAAAACTTTATTTTGATGCTTTTCTGGGCCAACCTAGACGTGGACCTCCTCTATTAGGTATTAAAAAATTAGGTCATTCTATACTCTTGAAATTGAATGAAGGTTTAATTCCGCCACTGGTGGAGTCTTAACCACGTTTGATCAAATTTCAGCAAGGTCTAGACCTAGACTATTGGTTGGTCTTAAGCTCCTCCTTGTTGTTTATCCAGGTCATCAAATTTTGATGTACCTGGCTTTTTCACAATAATATGTTATACTTTGTTTCTTTAGTTGTGAGCACCTACCATGGTTTCTTAATGTTTTTAAGTTTAGTAGTAGGATCCCTGTGGGATTTAGGAGGGTTCTCCCTTATTTTAGAATCTGTAGAGTTGCAGGCACTAGCCCTAAGACTCACATTGGACTTTACGTTACTAATATGATGATAGAATAGGTCACAAAGATGCTTATATGATATTTTATAATATCTTTTAT
This sequence comes from Massospora cicadina, assembly GCA_022478985.1. Classification (NCBI taxonomy): domain Eukaryota; kingdom Fungi; phylum Entomophthoromycota; class Entomophthoromycetes; order Entomophthorales; family Entomophthoraceae; genus Massospora; species Massospora cicadina. The sequence continues at coordinate 43,426 of JAKSZP010013382.1, forward strand.
TTGAATGTGAAAAAAAAACTTTTAGCAGAGAGTTTCTGAAAATTTGAGCAATATGGTATAGTTATTGATGCACAAATTTTTGTATGTATCTTTGTAAGTTGTTACTTTAGCTGTAGAGTTTAAAAAAGTCCACGTTTTGTAAAAACTCATAAATCATTCATATACTTCAGAACTGCATTCATAGCTTGCTATATCTCAAAGGTTAAGGATATTATTGGTCAGATCACTGAAAAACTGAGTTATGACAGATAACTCTTCTGAACTCGGGGATTTACAAGGGGTTTGATAATATTCTTTTGGATAACAGTGTTAAAAACTACTTATATAGTTATCTCCTTATCCATTACCATATTTCTCAAAATAAAAACACTTCTAAAGGGTTTTCAGTGTTAAATAGATGATTGAGTGCAAATGATTGATGGTGATTCAGTACCCATATAGTATACACCACTTTGTGAGAATTTAAACAAGCAGTTTTTATAAAGTTTAAATTATCTAGGAAGTTCATAGAAGATAATTGCAAGTGTAAGATGACTTTAGTCTATCAGTATATAGGAGACAAAAAGTCGACCACTCTAAAATTAAACAAATAACACTTGGTAAGCGTTGAAGAATATAGGAAAAGAATTAATATAGAATAAGGTACAATCACAGTAGCCATATTAACCAGACACTATAGGATTGTATATATGGAACCTCTGATACTTTGAAAAGCCAATATAAAGTATATTCTAGAAGGTATAACTTATTAAAGAAAATCCAAATACTTATAAATGCTAGGTGTCTTTTCAGATCATTTTAAAAATATCATGTTACAACTAAATAAGTATAAAGGAGGAGGTGAAAGATATATCAGTGATCTATAACTATTGCTATAAAGTTATTGTAGAAATTAGTTGTTAGTCTTTGCCCTACTATAGGTGACGCCTTGAGCTTGTATTTTCTATTTTATTTGATATTTTGAGCTCCCCTTAATATCCTTAATAAATGATTATAATTGGTGTGCCGCCAAACTTACTTTATAAGGTTTTAAAATATAATCATATACAAATTAAAAATGATTGAGAGATGTTATCAAATTATGTTGGATTAATAATCTTATAAAGATCAATATTTTTCTTGATGATCTACTGACAAATGTAGTTTAGCGCTCTTCCTTCTTATATCACTCTCTATTGCATGTGACAAGACTGGGATAGCATATCCTTACTTATTCCCAGTATTAAAAGAGTATGCGTTGGTCATTTAATATCTTACTATAAGCCTTATTCTTACTTAGTACTAAATAGCTCATTATTTATCTAATAAACTTAACCTCTTGCAACATTGATAATCATTTTAAGAATTTTTGCAAGTTCCCTTAGACCTCTGAACCTCCCTAAGTAGGTTATGTCCATTTTATACTGTCAATCTGAGCTATATTAGCTTTTAACTGGCAAGTATCCAAGCTACCACCTGGATAGTAATGGTCCATCAGAAGTTCATTGGCTAAGGCCATTCCTTATCATTTATATTGAATTTCCCTTTTAAAAATATATACTCCACAAATAAATACAAAATTTTAGTCATCAACACAAGTGGTGTGATCTGAGGATTCTATATATTACTTGAGAATTAGATTCATATAATATTGGGTCCTCTTAAGTAATAGTGTAAGATGGTAGCATTAGTTCATATATTAGTAGATGCTCTGATACTTATCTCATCAACATTCTTATCAGAGGTAGTGTATCTAACTATCTGAGAATTGTTACATTTTGGAAATCTATATACCACCTGAGCTGTCACCTTTGTTATCATTGTCTTACAGTTGAACATCTAGGATTTTATCTCTGATTAACTTGATAGATAAGCAATAGTAAGGAAACTAAAGAGATGGAAGCTAGTATGGAAGTGGCTCTGGTTATTTTATGAATTTTTTTGTCTAGTCTTATGAACTAATGGTCATTTAGGACTGTGAATATAAATTCAGCCACATCCATGACAACTACTCAAAGTCCTATTTGGGACTAACAACTGAAGAAGATACTTAAGACTAGATTATCTTTAGGTATTAGAAAATAAGTATTCTATAATATGTCATGTATATCTTCAGTATTTTTTATTATAAGTATTTTTAAAAACTTATAAGTTCTTATACTGTTCCATCCTATTTTATCAATTATATATCTCCCCCTTAGACTTTTTATGGGACAAAACTAAGAAGTTAAAAATTAATCACCTTATGGTGATACCACTATAGATCTGGGTTAATAGTTTTTAAGTTTGGCTGGAGTCCTTTTGCTTAATCTTCTATATATCAAAATCTTCAACACGTATATAGCCATTTTTTAAGGCTAACTCAGTTTATATGGACAATTTTATAGTTCATTTGCATCATATTATAGCTCCAATACAGCCATTATGGTATATCATGGTTTTTAGCTTGTTCATCATGCTAAAAGTTTATCACAATCATAAGGCTTTTGTGGCCATTCCAACATCTGTAATATATTTAAGTGCTGTCAGTATCAAATGATAAAAGTTCTAATGGACATTAGTGATGCTATACTTTAAAGTTAGACTAAACTATATTTTATGCAGCTTTGATAAGCGTTTTAATATATTTTATCAGTTCAGAATTTTACAGTCCTAGTGTTAGAAAATAAAGATAAAAAACCATATAAGTAGCATCAGTAAAGAGTAGATATGATTTTTAAATTTTATTTGTTAAAAAAGGGAAGCTGTAGTTAGTGCCTTCCATAGTTCATTAAAATCTTGTTGCTATCCTATAATCTTTTCTCCATGATTCAATCTAGCTGTAGAATCAGCCCTCTTTACTTTTTTCATTGCAAGAAATTACTCATCATAAAAAACTGAAGAGGTCCATAATCCTCCTAGATTAGTTTAATAACAAATAGAAATTAGCATACGTTAGGTTTCCATTAGATGTTATAAACCTCTATATAGCTAAATATCAGAGTGAATAATTTCAACAAAACTTATAGCTTTCCTATATGAATCAAACTCCAATTTAAGTAAAGGAGAGTGTCCTATCCCAATAGAAACTTTTAATGAAAATAACGTAAATGCATCCAGTAAGGTGACAACACTTTCATAGCTTGAAAATGACCCCAGAAAATCCCCATAAGAAGGTACCCTTGAGTTCAGCAAAAGTATGATAGGATATATATGTGGACAAATAGGCTTTTAGTCAAGGTACAAGAGAGAACCAACTGTGTGATTGTTTGGAAAAAAGTTATTCTAATGGAAATTGGGCAATGTTCTGAATTAATTTGGAGGGGCTTGGAATTGATTTTTGCCAATAACATAATACTACCATCCACAATAGTTCTATACCTCAAGTATGTGTGAACTAAAGATTTTGACACCAGCTGCATTTTATAATATTTTATTATTAAAAAGGTAAAAAAATTAATCCCCGTTTTTAATGCAAACATAATGATTTATCCTCATTTAAACTGTAACTGTGATTTTCATCAACATAGATATAACATCTCAATCTGCATCATAAAATTTCTAGGGATTGACCTAAGCCTGCTTGGATTGAATCCAGAGTTGATCCATGGTATAATTGAGGTCTGAGAGGGCGGCCAACTTGACCCTTTGGCCTTTCTTACTCCCTCCTTGTCCCTGCAATATATTCCAGAAATCATAACATGAGACATGACATTACCCTCCAGTTTTTTGGCACCCTTCCCCAGGAGTCTCAGCCAGCGAAAATTATTATGTTCTGGTGGTAACTTCATAGCTGCAAAAACATGTTGGAGTTTGGACCAGAAGCATCTGGAAAGCGCTAGTGGAACGCATCAATTAAGTCTTTTTACATATCCACAATTGTGATCTGGAGCCTATCTTTTTCCTCGCATCAAACCCTTTCCAAAACACCAGGTACTCCAGCAGCCTCCTTACATGATGGTATGCTATGGCCTCCATTAGCTTCACTCAGGTGCCCATCTATGAGGTATGCCCCTGAGGTCTCAGGAAAGGGACCCTCAAACAAGGTCAGCTTGATTTCATGAAAAACATCAAAGATCTGAAACAATAGGGGGAGATTTACCTCATGAGAGGTATGACCCACCTTTCTGACATTGTGGTAAAGTCCTATCTCTTTGGCCCCAGTTTTCTGAATTGCTTCTTAATCAGGATATTCTTGGCATCAAGCATCAAGAGATCTCTCCTTTTATGCAGGACCTACCTGTCTCTCACCATCCAAGTTCTCCTTATATATCTTTATAGCATCATCCAAATTAGTGGTGCCCCCTTGGTGTACTTTTTTGATGAACTTAGCAAAGTCCAACGCTGCTTTCACCTTGGTCCCACAGCTGGTTTAAATGTTAAAGGGTGGTCAAAGCCATGATTGGCGAAGAAGGGAGAACCCCCAATTGAAGCATGCTTGGTGTTGTTATTGCTAAATTGGGCCAGGGGAAGATTAGAAGCACAATCTGAATGATGAGCTTCAGTGTAGCACTGCAAGAACTGTTTTAGAAACTGGTTCACTTTTTCTGTATGCCCATCTGGTTGGGGGTTAAAGGCAGTAGAATGGCAAGGATGAATCTGAAGAGTTTTTGCACAACACTTCTCAAAATACTGACGTTAACTGGGGTTATGGTCATCAATAATCACCTGGGGAACACCATGGATGGAGAACACATGAGAAACAAGAAACTTACCCAACTGCGCCGCAGTTACTATGGTGTTACATGGAATGAAATTAGGAATTTGGTAAACTGGTCTACCGCTACCATGATAACGTCATACTCCTTAAAGAGGGGTAAATCTACAATAAAGTAAAATGAGAGGAAATTCCAGAGTCACACTGCATTTTGGACTGATACCAACGGCCCCACAAGAGGTTGACAATTTGTTTTTTTACTATTTAAGACAAGGCACATCTTTAAATACCTTGCAATCTGTTCAGTACTTCCCTTCCATTTATACCTATGTCAGATAAGCGCCAGAGTTTTCGCCTTCCTAGGGTGCCCTTCAGTTATATCATCATGTGGTCCTTGATTAACTCCATGGGAAGTTGTTCTGTTGGAACCCATAATCATCCCTGGAACCATACCATATTGTCTTTATATGATATCCCTTCTTTACTCCTCCTGATTTAAACTTGCATTTGGAAAGAACCTGGGTATATTCAGCATACAATGATTTGAGAGGATACATTTCTTGACATACCATACTTCTTTAGATTCTTCCAGAGAATTAAGAACAAGAGTGCACGTGCTAGGAAAGGGTTTTTAAATATAATTTTTCTGGAAAAGATCATCAGGTAGGTGTTATGCAGCTCCACTTCCTTAAGGCCAGGAATTAACCCTTTTCGCTCATATGTCATGCTGGAGGTGACAATACAAATTTACTCTAAAACTTGCATATCAGTCTGTAGACAGTAACACTAAATAGCTGTAAAGCACAATGCGGCTTTTGAGATCTTACACAGTAATAAATTTGTCAAGTTCTGTTAGTTGAGTGGTTACAAGTCATGCATGGAATTTTTTCTCTTTGTCTAATTCAGTATACATATACATACTCTAATTTTCTGCTCAAAATGGATTACGAAGACAGGCAGGATAGTGACAGTGAATTTGAATTTACTAACCCTTAAACAGAAAATTTCACCTTTAAGTGTAATTTGTTTTTTGCCCATATATGTGCTATTTGCTCAATTTCAAATTGTAAATCAATTCCTCTTTCTCAAAAACCAAATTTTTGTTTTGTTCTTCTCTGCAATAATGATTTTAAAATTTTATATTTTTGAACTATTTAAATTTTTGTTGTGCCCCTATAATTTGCACAAACATTTTTCTTCAAATCTGTTTAAGGGCTAATATAGATGTTTGAAATGACAATATAAATTAAAGTAGTTTATGTTCTTCTGATAGTAAAACAAGCAATTTGTTACAAACTAAAAAGAAATGAGTTCAAATGTTACAATATATATCTGATAATGAAGCTGATACTGTATCAGAGCATGACAGTGATAGTGACACTATATCAGAATCAAGTTGGATTGATGTGAATGAAGAAGAGGATAAACTGCCAGCAGGAATTAAATTTAGTGTTGGAGACAAGATTGTTGGTCTTCAATTTCAAGACAAAGACTTTGAGCCAATAGATTTTTTAAAAAGTTTTTTCACTGATGAACTTATTGCAGATATAAAGCAAACCAACATATATGCAAGACAGAAATTAAACTCAAAAGCTTTAAAAAGAAGGTCCATGTGGAATAACTGGAAAAAGGTTAATGATGCTGAGATGTGTGCATTTATAGGCGTCATTTTGAATATGGGGCCATTACATTACATAAAATAAATAATACTTTTTTCAGGAATATACACACAAGATTCTTTTTTTCTGAGAATACTTTAGTAGAGAAAGAGCTCTCAAAATTTTCTGGATGCTCCATTTAAATGGGTATATAACAGAAACTAATAGCCTGACAACAAGAACCAAAAAGTAAGCAATTATATGAAATACCTCAATAGTAAACTTTGAGACAGCTTTATCCCCAGTAAAGAGATTTCTTCTGATGAGGCAGTAGTACAATTCAAAGGGAAGATTATCTTCATGACATATAACCCAAATAAACCACCAAAGTGGGAAATTCGATTATATGTATTGGAAGATTCCAGTGCCAGCTAAGTATATTCTGTTTTGCTATATTATGGTGCTCTGACAACTCGGATGTTGATTCATCCATGATTACTGGTGCCTTCAAGAATAGTGCTTCATCTGGTCAATAACCTACTACAAAGTGTACCTGGTGCCAAAGGGTACCATATCTTTACAGATAGATACTATACAAGTATTCCATTGGCCAAGAAACTTCTCAAACAGAAGTGTTATACAACGGGAACAATGCAAAGTCTTAGAAAGTTGTTGCCAAAAAAGTGTCAAACTTGGGTTTGGTGCAAAACAGTATGTTGCATGCCAAAAGAACAATTTGTTAGCCTTGCCATGGAAGGATAAATGTGTCATGACTATATTAAGTAGTACTGACATTTCAAAGATGAAAACCACCAACAGAATACTAAGAGGTGGTGATATAGTAAAAATAAGAAAGCCCCAAGTAAATTTTGAATTACATTAATTTTGTGGGGGTGTTGATCTATCTGATCATTATGGATCAACATATTGTTTTTTTTAAACTTTTCTTTCTCGTTGCAAACACTTTTGCAACCCATTCAATTCAAGACTAAATCTAGTTTGATAATCTCATAGAGGGGATTAGTCTGCGCCCATGCCTGGGAGCAGTTGGGCAAGCAAGGCAAGAGGAGCAGGCGGAAGGCCCGCGGCCTCTAACGTTTGAAAACGCCCCGGAGAATCTGGCGGAATAGAAAAAAATCTAAAAAAACCAGCGGTCACAATTTCCCCAGAGATACTCATGTGGCAAGCACGATGCAACCAGTACATCAACACGCCACATTCCCAGCCACTTTTGTTGGTGGAATTCAGAGTCCGTGTGTATCTGGACATCCAAAAAATGGCCCTATGGGAAAAATTTTGTGAAGATGTACACAAAATTTTCCCAACTGTGGTGTACATTGCACCTCACTCCATGTCACGCAGTTGGCTGGACCTAGGTTTCAAGAGCAAAATAGCAGCAGATGAGGCTGCAGTGGTACGCATAGTGGTCAACCTCCCTGAAGGGCAATGGGTCATCGAAACTAAATGCACCAGATGGACAAAATCAAACCAAATTTTCCTCACGTTTGACTTTTTGCCTACTACGGTGAAACGTGACATTTTGGAGCAACACCTGAAAGATGGTCTTGCCATATATGGCGAAATACAATCTTTCTTATGCAACGTTTCACGCTGATGCCACACCTGTGCACTGGCAAAGCCATCGCAGTTCTGACCCCAACTGAGGAGATCGCGAAGGACTTAACCCAGATCCCGCACTCCACCTTTATTGACATCGCAGGGCACACCACCCACCCATTCTGGGTAACCGTGGATAGCGCGCCCCCCATTTGCACCCACTGTGACACGTTTGGCCATAAGGCGCATGCATGCCCCATCAAAGAGGGCGTCACATTCCAAGAGCACCCCTCAGCAGCCATGGCCAGTGGAGAGGCGCACTACAAACCAACCGCAAGCACCAAGGAGGCTTTCCTGTGGGGAGCACAAGGCTGCTACCTATTGGTAAAGCCCATCTCCCCGCAGGAGCAGAAGAAGGCCAAGCAGGCCCATAGGACCGCGGCCAAGGAAGCGGCCAAGGCCACCACCACCATCCCACACTCACAACACCAGGAGGACATGGAGACCTTCGCGGTGGAAGCAACTCAAATATCCATCACCCAATCAGATTGGGAGGCCCATGCCGAACGAGCCACTCAATCTGAGGATCTGATGGGAGATTTGATCTCACCCAATTGCTGCACCCAAGCCCCAGTTGAAACTGACTTGGGACCTATCCCAACCAAAAAAAAAAAAATTTTTTGCCCCACTCGACGGTGCACTGAACTTATCCGCACCGCAAAAAATTCGTCCAATGTCGGGAAAACAAAAAGCGAAGGCCAAAGCCAACGCGACTCTTTCCACAAAAATTAACAAAAACCCCGATAGCGTTGCTGCTAATACCCGCGCTGCTGTGAAAGCCCGTGGGGACCTGGAAGAGGCTGGTGGGCCCGGGGGCCCACCCCCTCGCACCTAAGGTGCGATGGGGGAAACCTTCACTCTAGGGATGCTGAATATTGCCGGACTCAAGGCCTCTCCATCCTGGGCTAGGAAACTGAGTTTTTTATAAAACAACTTACCCATGGATATCCTGGCCATCCAGGAGTCCCACTGTCCACGAGGTTCCAAGGAAGCTTGGAAAACAATGCTCCTACCATACCTATCCTTTTGGTCAAAGCACTGTGGGGTGCTAATTTGGAAAAACAATTTTTTCAAATTTACATCTTCAGAAACATTACTAAATGGCCGAGTGCTCATTGTCACTTTCTCATGGGCTGATGTTGCACACACAATCATCAACATTTACGCCCCAAACGGTGCACAAGAGCGTTGGGAATTTTTCGTTGGTCAAATCCCTCCCGCTACCCCCCAATTCTTTCCTAATTGGCGACATGAACTGTTGGCTAACCTCACCAACGGACCAGTGGCCACCCTCACCCCACGCCCCACAGGGTCACGTAGAACTACGCGTTCTAAAAGCCACCCTTGGGTTAATGGATGCGCTGCCGCAACATGCCCCATTGCTCAAAAACATGACGTGTCCCCACGTCCACAACGGCCAATTAAGGTCCATGACCCGCATCAACCTTATTCTAGCACTGGCGAAATTCCAACCCCACATCTCCCACTTCAAAACAACAAAAATGGAATTCTCCAACTACTGACTGGTCTTGATAATATACCACTTACCCGTCACAGTTGCAAAGGCCCCACATTGGTGCAAAATCCGCCCCCCAAGCTCGCATCACCAGGATTTTCCATATGGGTGGAAGAGGCAACTTTGGCGAAATCATTTGTTGCACCATTTTGCGTGGACCCCATTTCCACATGGGCAACTTTCAAAGAAGACACCATCCACCACTATCGCCATCTCTCATCCAGACGCTTATGAGCCACATCAGCAGTTATATCGCGCACGCTGGCGGAATTGACCCACTTGGAGTCCAACATTCTAGCCTCAGGATATAGCCCTGCATGGGGCCAGAAGTGGGTGGAGGCAGCCACCCACCTCAACGCACTTGAAAGGCAACACAAACATCGGGTTTGTGTCCAATACAGGGCCACATGCATTACTAAAGGTGACAAGTGCACCGCATACTTCTTCAAAAAAATTTTGCACCATGCCAGAGTGTGGCCTGCACACAGGTGCAAAGATCGGATAATTCTATTGTGGACACACCAGCTGAAGTAGCAATTAAAATGCAAAGATATTACTCTGAGTTATACCAAGCTGAACCAATTCAGCCGGCCAAAATGGCGGAATTTCTCAACTGAGCTCATATCCGCACCATTTTCCAATACCCAGAAATAATGAATTTAATTACTCCAAACGAATTATAGACTACCATTCGTGGTGCGCCAAATCGAAAATGCCCAGGCCCAGATAGCATTCCATATGAGTTCTACAAAAATTATTTTAAATATATATCCCCATTGCTGCTAGCCTCACTCAACCAAAGCCTGTTGGAAACGCGCCTCCTACCAGGAGGACATGAGGCCTTTACGGTCACACTCTTCAAGGAAGGGGATAGGCTAGACTTAGCCAACTGGCGCCCCATTTCTCTAACAAACACAGACACCAAAATTTTAACAAAAATCATGGCTAACCATTTAGGGACTGTAGCATCTGCCACCATCTCCCCAGAACAATTCAGTTTCATCCCCAGAAGGTCGATTTGGGATAACGTGCACTCTGTGGCTAATGTGTGTCAGTCCACAGCCTCTGGGGCACTTGTATTCTTGGACCAACAAAAGGCCTATGATAGAGTAAACTGGGAATACCTTAGGGCCTGCCTACAACAATTCCGCCTACCTCCCCACTTCATTAACTGGGTGATGCTGCTCACGGAATCTGCAACAATGGCAGTGCGCGGCCCAGGTTTCCTAACGGAAGTAGTCCGTCCTCAAAGGGGCCTGCAACAAGGGGACCCCCTGAGCCCACTCTTATACAACTTCAGCCTTGACCCACTACTGCGAAATGTGAATGCCCAACTCACTGGGGTCCATGTGCCAGGCCAAACCCCAGTCACAATGATGGCATTTGCAGATGATTGCGTGGTGGGGGTGTCTAATAACAAAGATTCACGCGCGCTTGAAGCCCTCATCCAGGAATATTCCCAGGTAAGCAACGCGGCACTGAACGCCTCCAAAACTGAAATCATCCTCCTTGGTCGGTTTCAGAACTGCTGGGCCCCAGCAAGTAGTTCCCAACCTGGCCCATCTGCTCGCCCACGTCCACGCCTTACTAACTCAAAACACACCGCTCCACTGGTGCTCCCCTTTGTGCCATGACCTACCATAGGACCAGTACGCCATCTGGGCATGTGGTTGGAGGCAGGTGGATACGCGTCAGCAGTAATGGAGTGCCATATACTGGACAACGTGACGAAGCGAATCGCCTCTCTCAGAGCTCACCCTACTACCCTCACTGGCAGGGTTGTTCTTGCCAACTCTATGCTCCTATCCAAAGTCTGGTTCAGAGCCCACGCCATCCCCTTCTCCCCAAGGTTCTTCAAATCCCTGTATGCTTTGCTACAAGGTTGGCTTTGGTCAGGCCGCCCTCCACCAGTATGGCTAGAGGTCATGTTTGGCCCTCATCATCATGTGGCATGGGCCTACTTGACTTCAAAGCCCATGCCGCCAAGATCCTGGGCACCTGGATTGTGGCCGTCACTGCTCCTACACTCCCATCCCAACACTGGTCCCACGCGGCCCGCTCCAACTTCTCCTGAGCCTTGGGCCTCAACAATCCATCAAACCCCCACTCCCTGATGAAATACCTCGCATCACACACATCAGCTACAGGTCCTCACGGGACCAAAACCCACTACAAACGAATCCTACTCTCCATGCGAAGTGCAGAGTGGAGAATTCATATTAGTGGACACACAACCCAAAGAGGCCGCCCCTCTCCTCAGTTCACACAAGAGGTACAGGGGCTACCCATCCATGATGGCGTGATCCCCATTTGACCCCAAGTCCTATCCAGGGTGGACTACCTGGACATGGTGGACATCCCTTATTCCACTGAGACCCAAAAGACTATCTGGAAATACGCACACCATCCTCTGTTGCAGCCTCAAGTCCGCTCCCATGTGTGGCGCTGCCTGAGGCAGGTGTATCATACAGCTGAGCGCTCTAATGCTTTACACTCATCCTGTGTCGTGTGTGGCCAGTATGGAACGCTGTTTCACCGCCTGGAGAAGTGCCCCACCTCTAAAGTAATATGGCGCGAAGTCCAACGTCTGCTAGGCCAGGATCAAACACATCCCTTCAGTCTGTCAAGAGATATGTTTGCTTCATCAATGGCCTCCCCCTCCCACCCTCCCTCCATGCTCTGGTGGTTGCAATCGCCATGTGGACTATCCACACGATTGTCTTGGATGCCATCGCTGGATCCATCCCCACCCTCCCTGAAGCTGTCCACAGATTCCAGTCTCATTTGGTGGATCACTTTCAAGCGTGGATGTTTGGATATCTCCCACCGCGTCGCCGACAGCTGGTCTCCTCCTGGTTCCCAGTCTGGTTCATCAAATCAGACCCCTTCCTCCACACGTGCTCAATAGTGGCTACGTCCCCTACACACGTTCCCTCCCCCTTCCCATAAGTGGCGTTCCCGCTGGCAACAAGAGATAGCATCGCTTCTCTGGGGTGCCTCCCCTGGTACTAAGTTTTGTCTTGTCTGAGTCATATTCGGAAGCGTCCGTCCAATGGTCAGCCTTCCCCGCAATAAATTAAATTAAACATATTGTTTTTTACATAAATCTATTAAATTGTGGCAGAAACTTTTTTTTCTGGGGTTTAGAGACAAGTACCATTAATTCATTCATTTTGTATAAAGTTCCATGTAATAAGAATGGGGTGAAACCAATAACTTATCTACATTTTATACATAAGTTAGTTCTTTCCTTAGTGGGAGATTTTAGACAAGGAGCTAAAAATTGTGGGCAACCATTAACATCAGATTTAGAAAATCAACTTAATTGAAAACTCCACATTTTAGTACCTCATCCAGAAAAAAACGTAAATATTGTATGGTCTGTTCAAACAGAAAAGCTGAGGGATAAAGGAAGACAACTGCTTTTTTTTGTGAAACATGAAAAATATCCTTTTCTGCACATTAGAAATTGTTTTAAAAAGTACCATACTGTAAAATATTACAAAAATTAATACATTCTATAATAACAATAAAGGGGAATAAATATAATAAGTTGAATTCTACCACTGTAAATTACTTTGGCTCATTTTGCTAAAAATAAATACAAGTTGACACCCAACAACTTTGAAAATAAATTGAGTGTAAAGGTTAAGGCTAGGTTCCAGCTCAAGTCTCAGCTAATCCGTTTTACTTGCCTTCATGAACCTATAAGAGAACACAAGTTAGCAAGAGTCTCATGCCAGAGAGTTTGACAGGGGTAAGACATAATGGGCTCAGTAAAAAAACAAAGCCTGGTGACTATTATGCAAGTGGAACGGCTGAAGGACCATATAGTTGGTGGCGCCAGTAAGTCAACGCTTCCACTACTGCCAACAGTTCTTTATCATATACACAGTAATTTAACTCAAGTAATTACATCTTGCAGAAGAAATCTACCACTGGATGCTCAACTCCTATGTGCCCACTTGCAACAGAGCAGCAGCTATAGCAAAGTTTGAGGCATAGCTAGCTACTATAAACTCCTTATCTGGATCCATGTGGTAAATTACTGATGTGGAGAGCAAAGTGCACTTTACGGCATAGAAAGCCTCCTCCAATGTAGATGATTACTGAATAACTTTGGCTCCATTGGCCTTATACAAGAGCGAAGTAACCTCTGAAAGGTTGGGAGCGAACTTTTAAATGAAGGTACATGTCCCCAAAAAGCTTTTTAATTCCTTAAATGAAGTTAATGTGAGTCAACCATGAATATACTTCTCCTTGTTTGGATTTACCATATAACCTTTGTTAAACATGATGTTGCCCTAGAAGGTGACCTAGGACTTAAAACTGATAGTTTACTGACTTTCAGTGTAAGGTTTGCTGCTCTCAATTGGGCAACCACTTGCTGCATGTGAATCTCATGAGATGCTTGATTAGGGGAGAAAACTAGAATGTCATCCATATAGGCCACAGTGCATACATCCAACAATTCTCCCAACGCTGCATCAATATGACATTGAAAACTGTTGGCGCATTATTAAGCTCAAACAGTATGACCCAGAATTGGAAAATTCCCTTCTTGGTACAAAATGCAGTGAGCCATTACTGTCCCTTTTGATACAGATCTTGTTAAAGGCGTTCAAGAAAAATAGTTTAGAGAAGACCCTAAATTTCTTCACATAGCAGAAATCTGTGCCTCCATAGGAATAGTATGCAGATTGGTAATAGTGTTTATTCAAGTTACCATAATATACACAAGGGCATAGAATACTGTCTGCTTTCTTCACAGAGAGGAGTGATGATAATACTGGAGAGATAAGCCAAAAGATGGTTCTTTAGCTAGCTTCTCTGTAACACAAACATCTATCACTGCCACTTAACAAAAAGTCAAAGTTAGATAGGGGATGAAATGCTAACCAGGTCAACTGTGAGTTTAAAATCACAACCAAACTTTGAATGATCAGGTAAGGCATCTAATGAATCCACATCAAATGAAGACTCCAACCCCTCCAAACAGGGGAGTAGGGAAGCTTTGGGAATGGGCTTTAGCAGAGGCGCAAGACTAAGCTTAGGTACATTGGGCCACTGTGGCAAATTGCTCATATTGCTGCTGTCCAACATGGGGAGCATTAATCTTTGACCCCTCTCCAAGGATAAAGTTAAGTATTGCCTTCAAATTAGTTCTTATATTAAATTTCTGCCACTGGCCACTCCCAAGATAACTGGGTACAGCAGGTTTTTGCCTTCCATGAAGTGGCCATCCATGTGGTATATATCAACTTGAATAGCAACAAGACCTGACCCTTCAAAGTGGTAATACCTTAGGAAGCCCCTACCCTAGCCATGGCACCAGGTAAGTAAATTCCTAAAGTAGTCAATTACATCTAGATCAAAAAGTTCTCTGAGGACCAAAAATCCACTAAAATTGTTGTCCTAAACCTCCCTGGAGAGGAATAAAAAGTAAAAATCATGTACCCAGAATATCCATTATGTAATGTAAATAATGCCACTAAACCCAAGGTGTGATCAACTTTAGGCATAATCATGCCACCAGGGTATGTTTTCCCATAAAAATGGCGAAAGTTAATTTATGACCCTTACCACTGTGGATACATACCCCACAGCACCCTCCGCATCAGCATACTTCCTCATATATTGTATTAAGAACTTTTTCTCAGACTCCTGAGTTTGGCAAATCATTTTGGATAAGTGTGGGTTCTCAGGATTGATGCAATAATGTAAATTGGTAACAGGCTGAACTGCTAGAGCTTATAAAAGGCTCACTTGTTTTATGAAATTTCCATTAAAAAGGCGTTTTTGGTTTCAAAGGCATCAAACCTGATTCAAAAGCTGTTTGTGCATCGTTATCCATTACCAATACAGTGAGACTCCCTTTCACTCAGGTATGAATCATTTTGGGTGTGAAGTTTAAAAATTGGAAAGTATAACTGGTGAAATTTTAATTAAAACATCAAAGCTAGACCCTGTGGACCTTAGGTTTTCCCAAGAGCAAAGGCATGACAAAGGAAGATGTTGCCACAAATAAAAAAATTAAGCTTTATAAGGGTGGTATTTATAGGGGTGGTCAGGGGTGAAACAACTTTGAAAAATTACTGAAGCATTTATTTATTAAGGAAGCTGAATCCCTGACAACCCTCAAGTTGCACCAAACTCAAAGGCTAAACTTTAAAAAATTATCCATTTTCAGAAGAGAATGGGTGTTTTCCAGGCTGTTATTTATAGGGATTGTCACTGGTGAAACCTTTGCTGCAAAATTATCTGGACAATAATTAATAATTTAAACTTAAAATCCTGCTACCCTCAAATGATCCCAAAAAGAAAAAAATGGAAGTTAAAAGAGCTCCATCTGCAAAAAATAAATGTTTCCAAGGGTGGTATTTATAGGGGTCCCCACCAGTGAAACTTTTGCAGCTCGATTAATGGAGTCCCCTTCAGTTAGGGTGAGAATCCATAAGATGGGAACAAACTATAGGATTAGATGAGGCAAGTGAAGCCTTCCATACCTAAGTGTCCAATGACTGATTAATTATGCTTCTTTTGGACTATGAAGCTCTAAAAGTTGTTAAGACAAAGTAGGGCCTAGACCTGACAAAATATTATTATATAAACCCCCCAAAAACGTTCAAAGTGAATGGGTGCAAAGAACTCATGCAAGGTTTGGAAGGAAGGTAACACAGGTTTCCATGCTTCCAGAAGGAGTTCCTAACCTTCTATTTTCCAGTTGAAGGCACTGGGTGAAACCTGACGCATCCACTCAACTGTCTAAGATACCAAGCGAGAGCTAATTTATTATAATTGACAGAAGGTTTCAAAAAAATAAGAATCCCAGGTAGAAGAACCTCTAATGCTCCAAAGCCACCAATTACTTGCAGGAAGGGAAGTAGCCCTCTTCAAGAAGTAAAAAGAAACACTGAGCTGGGCTATCAACAAAACAAGTAATAATGCCATGATGAGAAGACCAGCAATTGTGGCAAACAACCAACGCACTCAATCACCACTATGAAGAAATCCCACACATAAAAAAGACCACAAGTATAGCAAAAGGCTGATCATCTTATGTAAGAGCTGTCCTTAACTCACCAAGAATAAAATTTAATAAAAACAATGTAAACGCACCCAATAAGGTAACAACTCATTAATAGCTTGCAAATAAAGCCCAGAAAACCACCAGGAGGAGATAACCCTCAAGGCCAGCAAAGGGTATCAGGATAAATAAATAAAAAGGTAGCCTTTATTCAAAGTATAGGAGATGACCAAACGAGATAATGGTCAGAAAAACGCTATTGTAAGGCAAAATTAGGAAATGGCATGAATTGATTTGGTGGGGCTTGGAATAAAATTTTATCCAATAACACAATGCTACTATCCATTTCAGTTTTAAATCTCAAAAATGGCTGAGCTTGAGTTTTCAATACCAGCTTAATTTAACCATTTTTGGTGATATTAAATTTGGTTAATGCGTCTCCTCCATTTTGGATGCATATGTAACAACACATCCTCATTTAACCTGTAATTGGTAATTTTTAAATCTGATGATGAATTTATTTTTCTGCATCATGTGATTTCTGGGGTTCAACCTAAGCCTTCTTGGCCTGAACCCAACGTTGATCCATGGTATATTTGAGGTCTTGGAGGGCAGCCAACTTGACCTCTTTTGCCTTTCTTACTCACTCTTTGTCCCTGCAATCTGCTCCAGAAATTGTTTCATAGGACATGACACTTAAAGGAAAAAAGTTAAGTTTCCTATATATGAACTTAGAAAAAAGAAAGGTATTATCTAAGTAAAGAAGAGCTTCCTTAATAATACTGTATGATGATTCATCCTATGTCTATTTTGAGGCTATGACTTAAAAAGTTGTTCCATTGTTAGGTTTTATATTTATTCTAGATAATACAGTACTTATATGGTACATTTTACACTAAGTTTTATCTCATTTGCCTTATATATTACAAAGTCTAACTTTTACTTGTAAAGAATATTATAAGTTAGAATTACACAATATTGGTTCCACTAAGCATAAGGTTTATACTCTGATATTTCTATATTTTATCTCATCTAAGAGAATTTAAATGTTGAAAGTGATTTATGAAATCATATCTAAACTTAATAAAAACAAAAGTGTGTATATCACATTACTTAGACACTGTTAAAATCAGGGCCGCTTAGATGATAGCTCACTTCTGTTTCCTGATTTCAACTGCACAGATTCTTGACCACTTGCGTTGATTGAATGAAAATTGATAAGCTGGGGCAATAATAATATGAAGACTATTATTAAAGTTGAGTGCCCAAAAGCCACATTGAGTAAAGGGTCCAACGCTAACCAGGTGCTTCTATCTCTTGAAAATATGTTTGATCTGGTAGGGAACAATTTCCTATTCTCTTCACGCAGAGCCAAGTGAATATTTAATAACAACAACCTAAGGATATCTGATCCTTGCTCTCTTATCCCAAGAGTAAGCTATACAACTTATGTATAATCAACTAAGTTATTATCAAGTTTTATTTAATATTATAAGGGAATTATTGGTTGTATTTATAACATAGTCAGAGCACATCTTTTCAGCTGTCTACTTGGATCAATTACTTGTTCCCCCAAATTGGAATGACCCTTGAGTTTAAGGCACCAAATCTTGGTGGATATCTTTTCCTTGATTTTCTTAGATAACATAATCCTTGGTGTTTGGTGACCAATTTATTGGTGTTAGGAACTTAAAATTAATTGATTTATGTTGTGTTGCCCAATGATAATTCTACCTTTTTTCACAAATGTTATAACGCATAGGTTGTTTCTGACAACTCCCCATCCATTCACTATGAACAATTTCTCATAATAATTTGACTATCAGGTGTTGTTCCCTCATTAAATTCTTGCTCAATATTATTGAGTATATTCCTGACAAAATAGAATAACACTTTAATTTGAAACCATCACTAAGATATACAATTGTGACCCCTAATTGTCAAATTGATTAATTGTTAATGGGTTGGATATTGTGGTCAACTGAAATTCCAACATGTACTATAAACTATAGGTGATTGCACTTATCATAGCGTTGAAGACATCTCTTTATGATACAGTCACCTTTAACTAAGTTTAAAACATCTAAAGGACCTTAGTTATAGTGATGCTAAAGTCCACCAAAAATGGGGTTATTTCAGGACTGAGACTTTAATCAGGAGATCTAAAACAACTACTATTTAAAAATTATAATTAAGTTTTCTTTCTGCTCAAATTCACTTTTGAGCAATTTTATTAAGATATAAGTTTATTTTACCACTGCCATATGGCCACGCCCTTTCACAATATGTCTGCAGATCAGCCACATGCTGCTCCAATGTGGGGTAGTGGTGCTCCATCACCTAGCGTTTTCTTCCCTGTGGGCAAATGCATTTGCATGGGGTCAAATAGTCTGCCATCTTCATCTGGCTGTTTTGTTCCCCACAAGATTTAGCACTCCACCTGAAACACAATCACCCTTCTCACCCCCATCCTCTCGCCCTCCCTTGATCCACAATCTGATTTTGACTCCAAGTTGACTACAGGCGTTTATTCCCATATGCCAATAAGGCAACTATTGAATTGGTCACTGCTGCATTTGTGCCAGCTGGATTTATCAGTTTCCTCTCTTTAAGGGCTATTTCAATACTGAATTCCATATATAGGAGGCTGCTGCAGCAGCGGCTTCTACTCCCCTTATTTTTAATAATACTCCCATCCCTACTATCCAAACTTGCCTGCTTACAGACACCACAATGGTTGTGTCCTATGCATCCCTCCCTTTCCACCTCCCACCCCAAGTTTTGTACAATCAGCTGATGGCGGGGCTTATGGCATATAGCTCTCAGCCCAACCTCATCTTTGCTGTTCCCTCTGGTGTGGAGAGCCTTGCTGCCCCTCATGCAACTGCCACCATTATCTCACGCCACCCTTCCATAGCCCACCAAATCCCCCCTGTGCTCATATTGCAGCAGTGCCTGAGCACTTTTTTGGGCTCAGGTGGATAATGGTCACCAAATTTGTCCCCTCTGTTTGGGACTTGACCATTCTAAAAAATCCTGCCCCTGAGCCACACCCTCTGATGCAGCTTTAGAACCACAATCAGCGGGTTCTAAATGGGGCATTTTGCTGCTCCTCCCAATCAACATTCTTGTTCAATGGGACAGAGTGGGAAATTAGACCCTACTTAATCAACCACCTACATTAACCCACTCAATTCTACTCCCACCAATCAAAGTCAGGCTTGGACTGCTATTTGCTCCCAAGCAACCCATTCACCCACTACCACCCACCCAACTTCTAACACCACTATTTTTGTAAACCAGAATCCATAGGACCTATTAGCCAAGATTGACAAATCAGGTAACGTTATCATGAGTGAGCAATGGTCAACCTCTCAGCCAGTTCGATTATGGTCAGGCTAAATTTTTTCTTTCTGATTTTGATATTACCCCACCCCCCAAACGTTTCACTCCTAAACCCAATGCTGCCCTCTACCAAAGTGACCACCAGCTTGCCTTAGTAGTGGTGGCCTCTCCCAGTGCCCAAACCTATGAAAAGCAGTGGCCAAATCAGTGGCTCAATACCAATTAGGGCTTCCCACACTCTACTTCCCCCCCAATTTCCCCAAATCTCCCTACAGAAATATTTTAAACATTATTTGAATATGCTGAAGCCACTGTCATGCATGTCGCTAATCTAGCAGATTTTAACCCATCTGCTAATATCACCTGCCAGAGTATCTCCAATTTTGTTTAACTCCCCAAAGCCCACATTCAAGCTGAACTTTACATAGCAGAATTTGTTGAAGCAGTCTACCATGCTAATCTTGATGAGAAGGTGGAGAACTCATACTACACCGCCATCCACCCACACTACGCTGACTATTCAACGCCCTGGCTCTCCACTTTAGTCCATATCTCCAACCAACATGACATAGTCATGGCAAATTTTTCTGCAGACAAACCTCCTGACCCCCCTCACCCTCAGCTGTGGTGGGTTAGCAGTTTCTGCTTCCCACCTGGTTTGTTGTTTTTTTCTGTCTTCCCAGCCATTCTTTCAATTGGGTTATTTTATTTTGTTTTTGAGTTTTGGTATTGTCCATCCCCTGGTTGGCGTACCTCAAATAAATCTAAAAATTATAATGAAGATCTAAGAGAACTAAGGCTTATATCTTACCTTCTTACAATATAATGGTACAAATCCTCATGGAGTGAAAAGCTTTAAAAGTTGTACATTGTATTCTATATCTACTGTAAAGTTAAGTTTACAGACTTGACATCCTAGTGTGGGGATAGTACAGTTAATATAATGTACTGTTAATAATTTCTGTCATATGCTTCTAAAAAGCTACCTGTTTCAGTATGCTCACCTAATAACAACACCAGAGTCTCTTTTTGGGACATGCTAGATCTTTAAAATTAATACTATGTGAAATGCAAATATGATTTCACAAAAAGTGTGCAGGAAAGCTTACTGATACTATCAATTAGAATAGTGTGCATTAAAATTTTAGAGAGGGTAGTCAATATAATGATCCAAGTCCAATGGCAAGAGCTTAAGAAATATGATCCTTGACATGTATCATATATTTATTATACAAATTTACATTTTTATACAAAGATAAAGTATTGGATGAAATTTTTATCATTAAAACTAAGAAAAGTGAGTTAAACTGGGGAAATTATAAACACCAAAGAAAGCAACCTTGCATGGTTAAACCTTTGCACATTGGATGTTGTTTGGACATTTGTACCCTTTAGGCTAATTAACCATTCTTTACATATAAGATGGGTTGAAAAAATATCATATCTTTCTTTTGCTTTTAATTTTAATATCAAAGCCAAAATTGAAATTTAAAAAAAAAATATAAAAAATAGCCCATTGATCAAGACAAAAATTACTAATGTCAATGCCAGCAACGCCTGCTTTTCCAGCTTGGGATGGTGGTGCGCTGCTATCTGGCATACTTTTCCCACTACTGAAGTGCGCCTGGGCTGGCTCTGCTAGCCCTCTTAATACGACCAGGCATTATGTCCCCCTTGGGACTTAGCCCACCACCTCATAAGCTCTCAGGCGGTGCTCTGAAGCCCTTTGGTGCTTCCATGGAGCAATTTTCATTTCAGCCTCTGGGTTGAATATAGGAATGTCTTCCCAAATGCAAGTGCAGCCATCATTAAGATGGCTATGGCAGTGTTTAAACCCACCAGCTTTATTAATTTTCGCCCTTTTAAAGGCTATTTTGATCTGAGTTTCAAGTCTGAAGCTGATGCAGCAGCAGCAGCCAAGCTGCCATTATTATTTAAAAACCTCACTCCCCTCATTCACACCTGTCTCTTGGATGAGGCCACTTTGGTGGTCCAGTTTGGTAAGTTTCCCTCCCACCTTCCCCCAAACGCTTCTGCCATGAGCTCACGGAGGGTTTGGCTGTTTATGGCGCAGACCCCATGCTGCAATTCATGTTTATGAATGGGGCAGATTGTCTGGCAGGGCCTCACACCTTTGCGACAATCTGCCCATTCCATTGTGATACCCACCTCACAATTCCCCATTGCACAGTGATCAGATCCGCCCTTGATCATCCATTCTGGGCACGCATCAAGAACGGCCAGGCATGTGCCACTTGTGCTAAACTTGATCACTTAAAGTGCAAGTGTCCTGCAGTTTCCACCTCCATTGCTTCTGCCGCTCCTCTCTCCAGAATTGGGTCAGCGGTCAGTTTACCCAATTTTTTGAATGGGGCTCAATCCCCCTCACCCCCAACCTCAGCAAATTCTGGTGCCACTTTCAAGGTGGCAGCCAATCAAAATTAAAAAAATGAAAACATTTGAACAATTTGACCAGATTACAAAATCCTGAGCTGGTGGCTGACAGTTTTGACTGAGATGCCATGGTTGACTGTCTGCAACCAATCAGCTCCTACCAATACTCAAATTCCAGTGGCTGGCCCAGTGTTGGTCAAGCTTAATCTATTCAAATGTCTCAACTGGATTGATAATAGCAACTAGACATTTAATGTTGAGCCAGACTTTTGCTTTAAGGAGTTTTTTATTAATCCTCCCAATTTATGCTCTCACTGTTTCCACACAAAATCTGATTTTGCGAATTTATAAAAATTTAAACAAAATGGCAGTTGAGGCTGCAGCTGCTCCTACCAACACCCTCCTCTACCAGAAACTTCATGGGGTGATGGAACCCCTCATGGAGAGTAATCCTATCCCAAACTTCCCTCTTGATTTTGAGGAAGATGCAATATATAAAATTGAGAACTTGCTTTTGGTGTGAGCTGTGCTTGCATCAACACAGCAAAAACTTCTCTTTTGACCCCAATTATTTCCAAACCCATCATCACATCAAGTTGTTCACTTGTGTGCCTGCTCTCATCACTTTTGCTGAGCATCAACTTGCTCAATACATTGAGGCAATGGATACCACTGGCCTCATAAACAAAGAAAACCCACAACTATACCTCCTTATATCATATGTCACTGATGCTCCTACCCCAATGTTGTCCACCATGGTCTGCCAACTAAAGCGGGTGCCAGAAAAGTTTCCCCAAAGCTTCCCCACCACCTGATATGGCTTTCTAAGCTGATAACTTAGGGGCTATATTAGGATTTTTTTATATATGATAATCCCTTTGTTTGGCTCATTCATGTATGAAAATGCATGGCGGCTCCCCCTTTTAGGTTGGGCACCACTAGTGCTAAAAAAGATGAGTTGAAAAAATTTTAAACTACTTAATTAATAGGGTTAACCTACCTTAGATAAAGCCTAAAGATGCCCATTGGCTTAGAACATTTAGTATATCAAGACATCAATTGTTTGTAAATAAAAAACAATGCAAATTTTAGTCATCTTTAGGGTATACATACAGTTGTTATTTTGTCTTGCTTCAGCGTTATACTAAAAAATATTCTAAATCAACATAATTATGGATATTTTATATCTGCTTTTAAAATAGTTTAAACATCATTGTAAACAAAAATTCTACAAATTATTATATAGTTTGCATACAAATAGTAGCATTTACCACTAGCATATAGCATCCTGAAAGATGATAATGAGGTGTTTATATATAAAAGTAATTTTAATTCTTATAAAAACAATTAAATTCTGAGGATAGTTTCATTATCAAAAAAATGAAGGAAAGTTGCATTCAAAGAAAATAGCATAGCAACTTATATAATAAATGTCAAGATTACATGACATAATTGAGGACACAGACTGTAGAGACAA
Organism: Massospora cicadina; assembly: GCA_022478985.1. Lineage (NCBI taxonomy): Eukaryota > Fungi > Entomophthoromycota > Entomophthoromycetes > Entomophthorales > Entomophthoraceae > Massospora > Massospora cicadina. Next base: position 67,015 of record JAKSZP010013382.1, read on the forward strand.
ATCTGGACATCAGGAGGACAAAAATATCAGGTTGCAAGGCCTCCCTGACTTAAAACATACCTGGACCAACGCTAGTACAGGAAAGATATGCCCAGGTTGGTCCTTAGGGATGTGCGTGATGCTCAGCGCTGCATTACATTGAGGGCATTTAAATGCATTAGCTACAGTACAAATAAAGATGGTTGATTCTGTTGCGTGAGGAACAAGGTTTTAAAACCTATTCCATTTACAATATTACTAAACTGGGTAGGATGTAGTTGCAATAAATCACTTGAGTTTGGACTAACTCAAGCTAAAATACCATGTCTGATGATAGTGTGCACTTATTGTTTTGTTTAGGCTTAGCACCTCTCCCACAGATTGATAAATCTTCCCCATTGTTTAAGTATGATACTATGAGACCAACTTTTCTCATTGGTCAACTTCTTTGAATAAAATCCCTGTTAGTTTTACATTTTATATATGGTCCCTTGGGTAAACCTGTGTGTGGACCTCATCAAGGAGGTCTCCTTTAACATTGGCCACTTTATTTTAAAAAATAAATGAAAGCATCTGATGCACCTTTGGGCTTCCCCAGTCACCTCCAGATCAAGGCCCCTCAAGCTTCAACACTGATTTCCACTTGGTAATGATTCCCCTTTGGTGGGCAGCCAAGTTTTGTTGTTTATCTATCATCTCCTCTTATACTCTGTGTTTTATACCCTTGCCCTGGGTCCCATTAGCTCTGGCACCATCTACAGTGCCTTATTTTCAATCTTGCTAACAACTAGTTTTCTGGCAGTGTGTCTGTGCATCCTGCACCACCTCTCTGGGAATGTGAGATTTACTGACACTTTCTTGACATTAATTGTAACATGTACCTTAGTGCCTATCCTTATGCATCTTATTAAAAAACTATCTGTCTGGTTGGTTATAAAGTTAATTTATAATAACAGTTTACTGTTTATTTTACAATTAAAAATATGGCATAGCCTACTATCTTATATCCTAACTTTAAAAGCTTATTTGGTGTTAATTTGATTGCCTGAGAATTTTTCCCAACTACTTTTGCAAAAGGTAATATAAATGCTAGTGCAAATTAGTGGTCAACATTTCAGATGTATATTTAGGGTAATATTTAAGTTGTATGTATAGCTTACAATAATTTGCTTTAGATTCAGTTGAAAATATGGTACAAAAAGTAGTCATAAAGTCATTTAAAAACTTATACAATAAACTAAAAATGTTAAGAAAAACATGAAAAAGAGTTTTTAAGCTGAGGTTCATATGTGGTAAAGGCTTGCTTCAATATTTACTTTATATAAATTTTTCCACATCATTTTATAGACATAACTAGGTTTCAAGTATATGGAGGCACATCCCAGAATACACTGACTCAGTTAAATAACCTAACTATAACTAGATTCCTGAAAAACTAAAACCTTTTGAATTCAACAACAGTTGACTTACTATCAACATCATACAAAGTCATCTGTTACAGTATAGAGATGATAAAAGTAAGGTATTAATACAGTATATTATCTTTGTCTGTATATATTTATTGATGATTTAATTTGTCCAGAGTTTCATAAAGAAAATCACTTAAAGCTTGCTGCATATAACGTTCATGATATCAAGTTATTTTATAAGATTTTCTCCAGATATCTAATTTTGTAAGTCTTGGGGACCAGCCCCTACAACTGGATAGGGAGCAACATCCTTTTCAGACCAAAAGGGGGCCAAAGGCCCAAGTGGACCCCCTGTCACAGTTGAGTGACCTGGTGCACGTGGTTGATGAGCACTGGGTAACTGCCCTTCCACCTAGAGATATCCAAATCTCTCCCCTCCCCCCTCCCCAACCCTGATAAAATTAATAGAGGGGACCTGCCAGGAGATCATGCAGGCCAGGGGCCTTGGGCGGGCCCCTGGGACCCCCCACTTACCAGGAAAAATTTACCAAAATTTTGAAGAAACTGCCAGCGCAAGTATTGGAGCCTGGCCTGCAGATTCTGGGCTAATGGAGCTGGTCTGGACTGGTCAGGTCCAAGAATCAGATCGGAACTCAATTTGGGTTTTGAACCAGGCCACCAGTGACTCAGACCAGTTGCCCCCACCCCTCAGAACAGATCTGAGAAGCTTGGATTGCATAGACAACCAAATTGAGAGTTTGGACCAGGTTGCGGACAACTGAGCACCAAGGCCACAGCCCCCTGGAATGAATCTGGGAAATCTGAACTGCTTGAGCTGCCTGACTCAAATGGTCAAGGCCCAGATTGGTACCATCAACCTGGTCTGGCCCCAAAAATTTGGGAAAATCAGCAAAAGTTTTTTTGATTTTTGCCAAGATTTTGGAAACCATCCATCCACTCCCCCACCTGCCAGCCAACCAAACCCCATCGCCAATCCCCAACCACCCAATACTTAAGGCAACTGCTCTGTTGATGGGCAGTTGTCAGTTCATTCTCTATTCTCCTCATGCTTTGCACCAAAATAAAGTCAATTACCCTGAATGCCTTGTTGCAGACTCCACCTGTTTGTTTTTTCCTATTCAAAATTCCACCAATCAATCTGGCAAAGTGTGCCGCCACCCAAATAATTATCCTGATGATTGCCAAATGGGTCATCCAGTTGCTCAACCCTGCCACACAGTGGTGGATCATATCTGCGGTAAACTGCCTTGCTCTCAATGATGGAGTCAACTCTCCATCCATTTTTGCATATCTGTTAAATGCAAACCCATCTGTTCACTTTGCCAACGGGCTTTCTGAGAGCGCTCCCCTATTGGAGCAGCCTCAGGGCGCCCCCACCCTGATGCCCACAAGCTTGGCCCCCACACCTGGCTCATCCACCATTGATCCCACCCACCTAAGGGCCCCAGAGTACCCAGACCAAGGGGAACTCAGCCCCAACGCTCATCTTGGGCCCATTTTCCCCTCTGACAGCACCCCTGTTTGTGCGGTGGGTCTTGTGCCACCCCTCTCTGGTGCACAGACCCACCTACCCATAACCAAAGGCCAGCAACTGCGCACCCTGGAGGAGTCATCATCCTCCCCACCTCTCCTGCCCTTGGGGGTTGCCCCCACAAGACTCACAGTTGCCCCCATTGCAACCATCTGGTTTGCCTTGGGGGCCTTCAGTACATGTATAAACATTTACTTTCCTCACATCCCTACTAGATCCCCCCTTCTTCTAGTCACATGGACTGCTGTGCCCTTGGCATTCTGGGCTCTCCACTGGGTTCTCACACACCCTGACTGGGAGCCCAGTCTAATTCTTATCAGCCATTTCCATGACAAGCCAATAGATTGTAGTTATTTACATCAAATAGTACTGACATATAGAGAATGCTTATTAGGTTTAGCATAACTTCCAACAAGCTAAGTTAAAAAAGAGTTAAAAAAATAAATAGCTTGAGCTAACTAATCATAAAGGTATCTTAATCGCTTGCTGCTCATGCTATAGGATAGATCATCATATTGAAACTTAGGTGCCAATTGATAGCACCCCAGGTACTATCAGGCAGAATAACTTTCAGGCATCCTTTCAGAGCACCTCAGGTATCTGGACAACTGGCGCTCAAGCCGTTCTGGATCACTCCGATGGCAAGGCCTTACTATCAACTGGTTTGCCCCTGCAGGGTTGGGGATTTGAGCTCTAAGCCAAGCTACAAGCTGGGCTCTGATCTCTGGAGTCAGCCCATACCGGGGAGGACATTTTTCCTTGGCCCACTTTAGGGCATCAAGGGCAGCAAGCCAAGCCAAGGAAGCCACAGTGGATGGTTTCCATACTGGGCACAGGATAGGGCGTAGTTTGTAGTGATTAAGGCCCAAGTTTGACCTTAAGCCTTTAAAAGTTTTGGCAAGCTTTCTCCTGATGACAATTTTGGATACACTTGGGACAAAGCGCTGAATGACAGCTAGATATCAATTAGTGGTAAAGTAAGAGGTAGGATTTACAAAGCAATAATATAGCAAGTACCTTTCAGAAAATGGAAGGATGGTGGGGTAGGAAGCTTGATGATATAGGCAAGTAGCTTTATGAAGGTATCTACAAAAGCATTGTAAAGGTTGCACCTTGCAAATGAGATGCTATTAGGGGATGTGGTGCTATTGAAGGCTGTGGATACATTAAAGATATACAAGGGTTGGAGCTTGTTGGAGATGAAACTTAAAAGTTAATATAAATATCAAAATTCTTACCAAAGCAACTTTTTCTGAAGTGCTTTGCCAAAAGCTGGGACAGATCTAAATGTGATGCTTGAAGTAACATTCTGGTAGTCTTGACCAATTAGGTCAAACGTCCCATAATCATGCATCACAGAAAGACTCTGGGTATGGATTAGAACACCACACCAGGGGAAGAAAGCACCCTGGATAAGATGATGGGGCTGATTTATTCCAAGTGGGAAGTTAGTCAGAGTTTTATTAGGGTTGATGGTGCAGCCATATTGAGGAAAGCCCTGATACATCTTTTGCACAAACTTCTGGGCTGATAGAAGGCTTGTACTGATGAACAGAAAGTCATCAGTCATCCGGAGCAGCAGTGAATTATTAGTCTCAAACTCTGAGAGCAGGCTGTTCTGCATGTGGGCATATACTAGTGAGCATAAAAGGGGTGAAATTGTTGAGCCTTGAGGGATTCCATTGGCTTGGAGGTAGTAGCTTTGGTCAATTAAGATAAGGCTTTTTTCTATATGCTGTTTTATAATATGAATTAAAGACTCTTTTGAGTGGGTTGACCTTGTCTTTATATAAAGCATGATTGCTTCCTTCAAAGGTTGCAGGGGATAAGAGATAAGAGGGTCATTATTGGGTGCAATTAGATCTATATTTGATTTAAAGCCAGACCTAAAATCCCAGGGATTATCCCAAAGATTGAGGATGTGAGCCTGGAAAAAGGTGTAGTCCTTTTCTTTAAGGGTTTCTTCAACCACCTCAAATAGCTTCTGCTGAGAGATCCTTTCAAAGCACCTCTCTATATCCACTTTGATAAAATACAAGGGGGAAGTTCACCATGCAAGGCCAGATGGTCCCGGTAAAGAAACAGATGTTGGCCAAGATCTGTAACCCCAAGGAGTGAGCCCTTCATAGCCTTAGGCATACGCTGGGCTTCAAACTTTAACACCTGAAAGCAAGGGTAAAGTGCATGCTTGGTTTTAGCTGGCAAAACGGATGCCATTCTTTGGAGCCACAAATTCTGAACTTTAAAGTTGGTAATAGGCCGAAGCCCACCCTCCACCTTTGGGATGAATTTGATGACCCCATTGCTTAGATTTGTTTCTTGGATTATTTTGATTGCTTGCTCCTAAAAAAGTTATCAGCTGGGTTGAATATAAATAGCAATATTGGTTTAGATAGATATTAACTTTAAATACTTCATATAAAGCCTTAAGCTAGTCAAATCACACGTTCGATTTTTATAATTTATATGTATTTAAAAATTATACCTGAGATAAACTGATAAAAAGTCTTGATTCTTTCATACTTGACACTGCAGCTAGCCTCATCCTATGCCAAACCTCCTTTCGGTAGTAATATACTTTATAGTGGCAGCCTTGGGTCTCAGTTACATGGAAATGTGATCTGATGAGTGGGATAACAACTTTTTCTGCAAGCCAATGAACCAGTTGACCAAGTAGGTGGGCATTTCGACTGTGCTGAGAAGGATGGCCATTGCCTGAAGGTATCCATGGCACCCTTTTTAGTTGTAACCCCTGTAGCCAATCATGAAGGCGGGCTTCTTCATATCTAGTTCCCATTATAAGGCGGTGTATGCTGGTGAAAAGGGATGTAAATTCTCTTCACCAAGAATAGCTCTTGGTAGCAGTTGTTTTAATACAGTCTGAATAAATGCCAGAACTCTGGCAGGATCAGTAGGACAATTGGCCTCAGAACCATTGCATGTCTTCTCTAAAATTTTGCTGTACTGAACAACAAATTGGTTCTGCTTCCTTATCTTCTTTAGAATGGGTGCCAGATGGCATAGGCTCTTAGGCACCAGTTCAGGATATAAGTTTGAAGGGAAGCCGCCACTGTTTATTTCTGCCCCTCCATCTATAAGAATAGTTTAGAAAAGATGATCGTAAAGTCTGGGTATGGTATAAAGGCATGATTAATTAAATTGAAACTATACTCGAAAGTGAAATTCATATCACTTCACTAAAATTCTAAACCATTTAAGAGCACTCAATAAAATAAATTCCTAAGTTATACCAGATAAGCCTGACTGTTATGAGGTGTCTCAATTATGTGCTTGCATATGTATGCTTTACATATATAGTTGATGAGAAAAATTTAGGCAATAAAAAGTGGTTTATCAATACAATATAAATCAATAACCAATATAGCTTAAAATCTAGTCTAAAAGCATAAGCCATGATTGCTTAAGTTTTAGCAATTTAGACCTGATTCAATGAACAGTTTGAGCCCATTAAAATAAAAAAATGCAGGTGTATAAATTTAGCTTAATGGTTGCTTTAAATTTTTTTCCGATCAAATATTTCAACCGTTTCCACTTTAATTTTTGGTTTACCATAACTTTTAGTGCGTTTTCTATTCAGCGCAAGGTGCTTCTTGATCTGCAAACGGTAATTTCTTGACTACAAATTTCATATTAGATAATTAGAAATCATGGTCATGATTTACCATAAACTCTTGAGGAAAGATCTCCTGAAGGGTCTTTGTGATATTTGGCAACACCCCTTATTACTTTTAATTGGCTGATCAAAGAGAATGACAAATAAACCAGCTATAAGCTTAAATCACTCACCCAATTTGAACTTGGAAGAGCTATGGAACAGCAGTGACCTCTTGATCTTCTTACGGGCTGGGTACCAAGCAGAATGTGGAGCTACCGCTGATTAATCAAAAAATAGATTAAATAATTACCATCACCTTGAGGCAAATTGGGAAGTAATGGATACCGTGATAGGAGATGCCCTAGTTAAGATTTTAGCTCAAGTTCTTAAAAGGTACTGAAATTACTCTCAAAACAGTTATGAAGCTTGGTATTATAATACACTTCTTTTTTTAACGCAAATGAAAAATAGCAAGAGATCACATAAGATTGAGTAACAAGAAAACATCTCAATTCAATATAGAAAGTTCATAAGCTCATGCGTCATATAGATTATTAACTCAACCTAGAGCTATTACACTTAAAATCCTGAACCAATCTATGCAAACACTTTACTAAAAAATAAAGCATCCAAGCCACATTATGATATATAATAAATAAGCCACTCTACCTGAAATTTGCACCGGATTTCTCAACAGACTTAATTCCTGGTCCCCTATCAAACCTTTCGCAACTTGCATCAAGGATGGTGGGCTCAAAAATAATTTTGTCTCATCTTGGTTCATCGGAATCAAAACCCCTGGCAACTTTAAAAGGATATGGTGCATCAGCTTTTCACCGATTCTATATAATGATCAGCTTCAAGAAAAAGAAAAGGTCGACAATCAAACACCTTACCGTTCTAAAAGCCAGTGCCAAGGGGTTGAAGTTACAATTGCAGCTGCCACGTTGAACTGACTTTGATTAATTGCAGATTCCTATTGAAACGATTTTTATTATGAAGTTAATTTTGCTAAAAAGTAAGCCCGTTTTATAAAAGTCAATGAAAATTATCTAGCAAGTTGCATATAGGAGGGGTCACTCATAGCAAAAGATTGTCTACTTGTCAAAACTATCCAAAACCAGTTTTAAAAACTAGATTCCCATCCCGACAATAAACAGACCGATTAGGTTGTGTTGCTTTATTAAAAAATTCCAAAAATTATAAATAAAATTTGCCCAACTAACCTGAACTAGAACATGAGTTTGCAGTCCTCTCGAGCGAAGTTCCTTTATCAGCCCATAAACCAACTAGAAAATAAGATTGTTAGTAAGCTATCAAGTACATGGTGTAGCAAAAGGTCATAAGCCGTGTGGCAAAAAAAAAAATAAACCAAATAACTTTCCGCTTAAATAGTACTTCCAGTTTTTAGTATAAATATACTTAAGATAAACCTTATCTATAATAAAAACTGACGTTAAATTTGGACAACGACTCGGGTATATTGAATATACAAACTCAATCCCGGTTCTGTTTAACATTTAGTAGTAAAGCTTAACCTTGGGTCATGATATCTGACCAAATTAAATAGCCTCAACTAACTAAACCAGAACCAAAAGAATTAAAAATAGCTTTACCTCATTCTGGGTCCAACGAAGATTATTCCCAAATTCATAACGGCGGAAGGGTTCCAAACCTGGATTTGAAAAAGGTTTGAGCTCACCCACTAACATAACCCTTTCAAAATATGCAGTGACATCTGAACCTGGTGAGGCAGAGATCAAATTGAATGTGTTTCCAAGTTGAGTTTGGCAGTAATCCAAAATTGGAGTGACCACTTTGAATCTTTTGTGCAACTTTCTCACCCAAACTTCCTTTGGCAAAGGATTCAGAGTCATTGGGAGGCAGTTGGGTTGGTCAGCAGTGCATCGAACAATAGACATTTAAGCGATGAGTCTGAAGAGAAGAAAAACTGATAATAAAGATCATAATAAAATGCCATGCTTATATAGGTTAGGGTTAGAATAATAGATTGTATATAAATATCATTTTTAATTTCTAACTATAGTTTTTTACTTTATCATGATTTATGTGGATAATAATTAATTTAATTTGGCTAATGGTTTAAAACAGGGTGGGTAAGGTAGTTAAGTAGAACTGCATAGTTTTAACAGTTACATCCTTTTAAAATTAAGGTTCTGACTATCAGGTTTAGGCTAAACTATATGGTTCAGTCGACCAAAAACTGGATTGATTTGAGTTAGGTATAAGCTAGATAAAGTAAGATAGCTTGGATCTAGGCTAAATAGTTTAGCCTATTTGGTTTGGAGCTTATCCTATGCTATCCACCCTGTTTAACTTTCAAGTTGAAAAATTGAATAAGCATTTAAGTTTTCAAAACTAACTTGATATTAATCATTTTTATTACAAGTGGGGCCCAACTTGATATTAGACATATGATGGATACACTCATTTATCAGTCATAGTATATTTATGGCTTTCAACATTTATAAACAGGTGTATTTTATAAGCGTAAATAATATTATATATATTGCTATAGAATTTACCCATTTATATCTGATTCTAATCCAGTTGGATAACCCCCAATTAAATTATTTAATTCATTATAATGTACTTATGCTTTATATATAGGGTCCACTATAAGAACTAGTCTAACATGAGTTTTAGTTAAATATCCAAACAAATAGATTAGATATCTGACATATTTAATTATATATAAAATATTTAGTTGAATGTAGCAAAGGAAAAATTGGATATCCAACTAGATTAGCTGAATCCACATAGGCTAAAGTCAAAATGACTTAAAATGACTCACTTCTATTTATATTTTAAACTTTGTAAAAAAATCTCGAGGTAAATTTTGTGGATAGTAACCCAGCTAACCATATTAAGTAAATCAAGGGTACTACTATAATAGTTAAGAATAGTCTAGTTTCCAATTGCCACATTCTTTTTTCTTTTTATAACTCCACTAGCTGTACCTGGCTACGCATTCTATGGCTCGGTCTGGTTAACACGTTCGTCACCCAGCGTGGTTTAGTTGAGTTTCTCATGGGGCCAAATATGACTTGACAAATTGTTGAATGCCAGAAAGTGAGAAAAAATATTAAAAATAATTTAGAGCTTTTACCTTATGGTAAAAAGCTTAAGTGCATGATATATATCTTTCACCCACCAGGTAAGTGTACCATTATTGTGGGTAATGACTAACTGATTCTTTATACTGTGCCAATGTTGTGCCTTTCTGGAAGGTAAAATACATTATCATGCTCTTAAGATTTTTAATTTGGTAAAGGATACTTTATCTTTTTCAGATAGTATGAGGGTGTGTTAAGTAATAAAGTAACTAATAAAAATATTCAAATAAATTTATTGAGCAGGGCTAATACTTAACATAGGTTTATGATGACTGAAGTAGGATATATAGTTTTGTGTCTTCAGGTGATCGAGACTATAGGTGAAGACCCCATTGGTACAAGTATTGGTGCATGTTGTAGAGATTGCTAAATTATTATTGAGGTGGAGATGCCAATTTTCTTGTAAGAACTCAAGAAACTTTTTACCATCAGCTGATTTTAAATCAATATTCACATCAGCATTGATTATTATCATATAAACTTTATTTGAGGTGGGCCGACCTGGAGATGATACTGCACTGATTAGGGAAGTGAAGAAAATGGGAAAGGAGAATAAAACCCGGAAAACCTCCATGTGCAGCATATGATAGGCCAGGAACTCCATGGACCACCTTTGCTATTTGCTATCTCAGTTTGGGGCATTGGCGCACAAAACCAACACAGTCAAAATTGTCCCCTACCCAAAGTCCATTACCAGGATCAAACTCGGGAGGCAGTGGTAGAGGGTCTATACTCTACCACTGGGGTATCCTCCCTTTCACATCAGCATTGAAAATCAATGGTTTTTCATAGCAGTCATACTTGGTAATCTCTGTTTAAGGCAGCAATCTTTGGGCTGTATGCCATCATATTCAATTTAAAGAATTCTTGTATTTTCTTCATATCTGAGTTGGGGGTTATATATACATTTAACAGTATGGTGCGCTCACCATTGATAGTAACCTGTATGGCACAAATATCACCTACAGCATCATGTGCTATTGCTATTTTTTTAACTTGCATTATAGATTCTTCATACTTGAGCAGATTATATTCAGTTGCCTGCAGATCTGAGTCTTCCCTCTCATATATTACAACACCACCAGCTTATACTGTGTTTTGTTTGAATTGTGATACCAATTTATACCCTGGTAGATGTATAATCTTGTCATTTTCAATCCAAGTTTCTGAGAGAGCCATAATTTTAACTTGAGAGAGTACTGAATCAGTATATATATTATCACCATGAGCTTGTAAGCTCTGCACATTAAATGTTAGAAGTGATAGAGCTGTTGGACTATTCACAATTTGATTCAAGAATTGTCTTGACTTGTTGCTGATTGTTTCCAACATGTGGTTTTTGAGACAATTAAACTCAGTGCTCAGTTTAATGTTACATTTACCATGAGCATGATGGAATGTATGATTACCTTTATTGTTGGTCAAGTATAATCCTTGTAGTGATGTGGCTCTTGACAGAGCAACATAGACTAACTGTTGCTCATGAGTGCGGTCATATTCATATATAATCATATCATATGTGCCACCTTGTGATTTGTGTATTGTTATAGTGCAAGCTTCAACCAGAGGAACTTGGTGCCTCTTGCAATTCAATACTTTACTTTTGAGGGTTATAGTTAATGTTTGCTTACTGATAGGTACCCATTTCTCATTCAATTCTTCAATGGTTGCAACATGTGCTCTACACTTTGTGCATAGTGATTTACCAATCTTTGGATCTTTAAACTCTAACCACAAACGTTTTATGTTGGCATATTGTGGATTAGAGTAATCAAACTCAAGATAATGTAATATTCCAATAGCACCATTCACAAGTCCATCCAGTGTATCAATATTGGCTCTTATCATGTATGGTTTACCTAACATCAGTTTTAGGAGAATTATCATGTACAGTTTACCTAACATCAGTTTTAGGAGGAATGGCATCCCACCAGTCTCATTAGGTTTCATCTTGTGTACTTTTGTATGAGCATTCACTAATTGCTCATTATTCTTATACCCAGAGTAAGCATCTGTAGCTATAGATTTGATTACATTGTCACCTTGTAACATAAAAGAATTGTGGTCAGCTACATCCACTGTACAAAAGAAGAGCCAGATTGCTTCAGAAAAGTGGTCATCCACATATGCTTTTGGTACAAATCTACTCTTAATTGTAGCTCTCTCCTCATTGGTTAGAGTTGCTCCTTTGTCGATTTTTGTGAGGATGGCTGAGAATGTTACATTTGCCTGTCGCATCACTTGAGTAAGTGGGTAGTAATTGAGTGATTGCTAAATGATGTCAGTGCAGAATGTTGCTCTGCTTCATTTATATATTGGCATTTGGCATACTGGTGGTAGCTGCCTCAAGTCTCCACAGAAGACAATATACAAACCACCAAATGGTTTATCATATGCATGCATAATACTTTGGAGTCAATTGTTAACTTGGGACAGCATATCAGCACCTAGCATACTGCATTCATCAACAAAGATGATGTGCACATTTTGAAAAGCAGTATGGAATAAGTTTAATAATTTCACTGAGAGTCCCTTTTCTTGTCATAAATTGGATATTTTGAAGGCTGAATGCACCGTTGTTCCATTGAATGCTGCTGCTGAAATTCCAGTAAAGTACAAGCAATGTATGCATTAAATGCACAGTTGTGTTGGTGATTGAATCAATTATATGTCTCCATCATTAACTGCATAGTGAATGTTTTACCACAGCCAGCTGGCCCTGTGAAGAATATTTGTAATGGTTCATATTTACTACCATAGTCAAACATACAATGCATAGCTTCAAGTATGAGGTCTCATTGTTCCTTGTTGGTTTGTCACATTGCTTCACAATACTTCTTAGATGACATTACATTTTTATGCTTGTGAATGAGGTAAGATATTTTTTCTATCAGTGTCATGTGTATATCATCATCATTGGTATCTTTTATGGCCTGCACAAATTCATCAGTTGTCACTTTGCTCTTTATAAATTCCAGATTTTTTTCTTGTGCCTCATTGATTTCATTCTCTTCAGGCATCTATTGCTTACAGTACTCCATTGTTTTTTCAATATCAATAGTTGACTCAAATTCTGTTTGTGCTGCCATAATTTAGGTTTCATATTTATCATACATCTGTAGAAACTTAGTACAATCCAGTAGATCAACTTCTTCATTGATGAATGGTATGTGCAGCAGTACCATCTCTTGCTTATATTTGATCAATTCAGTCATCTTGTAGTTTCTGTAGCATATTATTTTGGGTTCACCTCATTTTTTGTAGGTTTCTTCCTTTGTTATATAGTACTTGGCAACAAATTGTGCCAATGTTATATCACTCATTTGACTTGGTCATCATTCATACTTCTGCACCAAGTTTTTTTTTCAAACATCAACTGAATTACCAGCAAGCTCTTCCTTGTCCATCTAAGCATGTGTCTTCCATATGCAATGTTGTTCATGAGGCCACATTGTTGGAATCATTTCAACTTTACAGCTACTTTCTGACATATCCAACTGAAGGAGGTACCATGCTGCTTCCTGACTGGTCATTTCAACGTTTTCAGCATCTTCAAGCTCATCTCTTTTATTAACTCCATATAGTCTTTGTCTGGATATTCATCACACAATTTGATTAGTTCCTGTTGTAAGTTACTAATGCCTCTATTGGTTTTGTTTACATATTCAACCACATATGTGGTGCAAGAGTACTCTTTAAGTATAAATTGTAAATCCATGTTATTTTGAGAACTTTTTCTATCCATGGATGAAAATTTTTTAACCATTTGTGCTAAATTGACCGTTTCAAGAATACCATTGGTCTTGTGATATCTGAACAAATTATATTTTTGTATTCCTTATCATTGAAGACATTATTTCTGTTAAGAAATGAATCTAAGGTATCATGGTCATCATGCTCAAGTGATAATTTCATTTCAGTGAACTTCTTTTTCAACTGTTTTTGATGACTATTATACTTTGCCACTGAATTGAGCACACATGTGCTGCGCATTGGCCAGTATGGAGCCATGAAGTGACATTTTTTGTCATTTTCATCATGTGCCTTCTTGTAGCATGTAAATGTATGCTTATGTATCTGGTTATATGGGTATTGCAGTTTTTCTGGATTGACGCTACACAGCTCATCTAAAAGTTTGAATGTTTGAGGCATGTGTTCACTGACCATTTCTTTAGGATCATTTTTAAGTCACAGGAGTATATATGCATGGGGACTGCCACGTTGCTGAAACTCTATCCTCTTGAAGTAATCCTTAATTATATATTGACCAAATGGACTAAAGCACTTTGATTGCAATAGAAACATTATGGTATCAACAAGCTTACTGAAATACAAGCAACAAGTTATAGGATCTTCATTGACCAAAACTGTACAGTGTAAACTTAAAAGCTCCACTAAAGGATCCTCACCAGTAAATTTCTCACCAGCTTCAATTTATATAGCAGATGCAACAAGAATGGCCAATTATATTCTGATGCACTCAATGTCAAGAATACAGTTGGTTTTTGCCCAACTGTCACATCATTGCAAACACATCTTTCTTTTGGTGGATCTAATATTCAATTGAGTTTGAGATTGACTTGAGAAAAGACAAATTATGTTCAATGGTACTCTCTATAAATTGTCAATCCTCTAAGTCAGCTTGGGTAAGTTTATGAGTGTCACCCGTTGACTTAAATGTCAAATACAAGCCCTCAGTAGTTCATATCCGCATAATTTTCATTGCCATATACAAAATGTGCTCAGGTTTTACACCACGTTTATCTCTCCAACGTACTTCACTGGTAGCCATCATGAATGGAGTAACATTGTTTATCTTATAAATGCATGGCTCACCCAAGTAGATGCTTGAAAATGATAATTCCTCAGCATACTCATCATAGATTATATTCTCTGGCTCAGATTTCATTCCTGGTGCTATAGCTAAGTACTTCTCCTCATTCCACATTATGGTTTTTTTGCTGTGCAAGCAACAACTCATTTGCAGTATCTGAGGAATTTGTAATGCTTTCAATAAATGGGCCCTCATATGTCAGCTCTGCCTTTGTCATTTTTGGTGGCATGTCATTACTGGCACTATTGAAGAATTCATTATCTACCCATATATTGTTCATTTTGTATAGAAGTTTTGGTAACAAGTATTGCAGCCATTTCTTTACAGTACCCTTATTAATATACCCTTACAAGTATGTTGACTTATATATGAGATGTCACTTAATGTGTACGTTAAATGCTCTATCATCACTTAAGGTACAAGGCAAAGTTTTGATCATTGTATTTATATCAACGGGCACATTTATTATTTGTCCTATAATACTCTGACTGCCATGGATGTACTGCAGGTGTCATATCTGCATGAATGGTAGATGTGGTGAGACCAGACATTCAGTTATACAATCAAGTGGTGGCAAATGATCAGAATACTTGGGGTATACAAAGCCATTGAATTTTGATAAGTTTGATATATTCTTGAATGTTAGGGATCTATAACATGTTTTACACACTTTGAAGCTGACTATATTAATGTCAGGAAAATCAGCAGCTAGTATGGGGTGACTCTTTTGTGGTGGTGGGCGCAAATCTCTCTTAAACCATAAGCAATCACAGACAGAACAAGCATAACCAAACTCAATGTCATTGAATCATTTTATGAATTCTGCATCTGCTGGTATGCCTTCAGTTTTTAAATATTTTGGCAATACTGCAGTGATTGATTGGTTGAATTCAGTTGCTTCATTTATCTGTTTTGTTTCTATCCCCATTTTTTTATTTAATTTATGATATTTTATTTGGTCTTTAGTTTTCATATGCTTTTCTGCCAGTTTCATGTAAAATATATCAATCTTTTCTTTTTCAGTTATTGTTGATGCGGTTGGTGTATTTGTTAAGTACTCATCTAATTCTTTGAGTAGCAAGTCATCTTGACTTTGTTTGTGTTGCATTGGCGGTGTTGGTACTGGAACTTCACCAGCAACACTAGTTGGTTGTTGCCTCTCAAGTGCCTTTCTTTCTCGATACTTTTTGCACGCTTAGCATTGAGCTGTTCCTTTAACTGAGTATTTTCATTAGTGAAATCCATTGTCAAAAGCAGCTTTAGTCAATTGCTAATTTATGATTATTATAGACCAGTAGCAGTGTATTTCATCATAATATAAAATACCTGCCAAATCTGCTTAACAAATCTATTAACTTATCAAATTGGGTAAGAAACCATCAACCACTCAATCAAAACCATTGTCTCAACAAATCAAGTAAATAACCACCAACTCTAGCTGAAACCATTGAGTATCAAATTAATAAAATACCCACTACCTGTTAAGTAAAACTATTGGGCTTATTGAATCAACTTATTTTCCACTAAATGCTTAAGCAATCCAAATCCTATTAAACCTACCGAATCACCCAGTTAACCACAAACCTCTAGCTGAAACCATTGGGCCTATCAAACTAAATTACTAAAATACCCACTACCCATTAAGTAAAACCATCGAGGCCTTTAATTTGACCAAATCGCCTACTAAGTTGCCAAAAACATTGAGGCTAATATATCACCTAAAACCCTAAATTTACATCAATTTTAATACTAAAACCATTGCATGATTTCATACAATGCTAAACTTTTAGGTAAAAGGTTATATAATTTGATAGATTATATGCCATTAAATATAGTATGTCAACATTTTATTAGTCTGGTTGATTTAATTGGTCAATCTAAAACAAACTTACTGATCGCCATCTACAATAATTCATTTTTAGATTTAGTTGATTTTATTGGCCAACCTATGCAAAGACTATCCACACCCATAATCATTTAAGCTCATCATGCTATGATCTCATACTTTGAACTTACCCCCCAGCCATAGGACATATATCATGTCAATATATATAATATCGATTGGTTGATTTAATTGGTCAATCTATGCTAAACTTACTGATCACCATCTACAATAATTTATTTTTAGATTTAGTTGATTTTATTGGCCAACCTATGCAAAAACTATCCACACCCATAATCATTTAAGCTCATCACGCTATGATCTCATACTTTGAACTTACCCCTAGCCATAGGATATATATCATATCAAAAATTATAACTTATTGTCCCAATTGTCCAATACCACCACAAATATGTTCAGACTGTTTTAACATGTACCATAATAAACTGTAATCTATCTATATATATAAAAATGAATGTCTGTGTGTATATCTCAAATGTATTTCTATACCATTCATCCAATTGTGATGAAACTTTGGTGAGTTGTTGTATGCATGCCTGAGAAGGTTTATAAATTTTAAAAAATATTATTTTAATAGTAAAATAAAAAGTTTTATATGTATCAAATGAAAATCCTATATATAATTCAATGGTATTTGCTATATTGTTACAGCTGAGCAGTTTAAATTTGTTTGATTTGATATTTTATATGGTTTTGTTAAGTGGAAGTGGTCATTTGGCTAATTAGTAAGTTAATTTAAATCAAGGCTTTGAATCTAAAGTCCAATTGATTTTAAAAATACCTTCTCTAGCATAATTAGCTCATCCCTCTCTCTCACAAATATCACTTTTTATAATAAAAAGTGAATTGAACAAGAACTGAGAGAGCAACCAACTGCCATACCACACTACAATTTTATAGACAGTGAACAAAGGCCAACCAACCAAGCGTAGGGAAGGCAAGCTGCCCATCTGTGTGCAGCACATAGAAACGGATAACTTGCCTGCACCGATAGTGAGTTTTATTAATAATAAAACCAAGGTCATTGAGATAGACAAACCATCTGCTGACCTTCCTGCTGGCCCAAGCCCCAACATGACTAGAAATGGGGCTGGGCATTCCACCATGTATGCACCAAGTAATAAACTGGTGACACGAATGACTAAAAAATAAATGAATGTGGAGATGGGTCATGAAGTACTAATGAATAGTGCAAATGATAGGGTCGACTCCTTAGGATTGATGCCCACTGACACCTAGATGACAAATGCAACCTTCTGGGAGTGAGGGCCAATGCCAAGAACAGTGGAGTCAGGAATATTCCCCAGTGAACCTCAATTAGCAGGGGGACTGGGGCCTCACAGGGTGAGAAAACTCTTGCCAATAAAGTAAAAAATCTAGATGAGGTATTGGTAGGATCCAAAACTGACTCAGATCTAAATAACAAAAATCAGCGATTTAAACTAATGGAGTCAAGCAATAAAAAGTTTTCTACCAACATGGAGAAACTTACCAAATCAGCTTGGGGTATTTGGGTGAAGAACAAGTTGGGCGCCAACCCCAAAACAGCCCGGTTGGGGGGGCAAATAGTCCCCAACCAAAATTGATTTGGTAGCATGAGTAATTCATTGGGTGGAATACCCAATATACAATCGGGCGCAATCCCCAATGAAGGTATTCCAATAGAGGGCTATAGCTTGATAATGCATCAACGGCCGATCCCAAACATCTAATCACCAAACCAAGATGATCCATTGAAGACCAACCAAGGTTGGGGTGACTCTATATTGGTGACCAAACTGGAAGCAGATATAGCACATCACTATTATGAATGCGCCGTGTTCAAAAAATACTGGTCCATGATACAATACATTCTATCAGGCAATCATTTGCCTCCAGGTATACATCCATCACAGGACCTGTTCTTTACAAAAACCCTGAGAACAGCTCAGATCTAACTATGAGCCTTCATTTACCAGTATTGTGTATGGGTAATTCACTGTGCGCTCGTTGCCAAGATTATGAGCAACAAGTGCCCCCATCACAGAGGTTTGGTATTGAAGACCATTCAGATTATCTCCGATCAGCTCCACCGGATCTCAAAATTCTCTCATATAATCCCCGGGTGTTATAAGGCCACACATTTGGCTTTCCCCACCGGATTGCTCATCGCATGTGATGAAGCTACTAATTGTCTTAGAATAGTATGGCCTGTAAGCCTACCGCTGCTAGAACCGTGGCTAGCGATGGCGATCGCTGATCAGCAATGGTCAGAGGTGCTAGAACTCTAGTGGCCCGAATCCCCAGTCTTTTTTACCCTCGGCTGAATTGCCTGTATTCCACCCTTCCCTCTTACTTTCCCTTAAATTTATTTAATAAAGTATGGAGTTTAAAAAAAATCTAGCATAATCGGCTCAGCTTTTGGCTCTAAACTTCAACTCTATAAAAGGTCAGTTGTTCGAATCCTGGCGTAATCACTTTTTATACCCATTTCTTACTCACTGTCAATTCTGTTTGTCTGTAATCAAATCTTACAAGCTCTATTTCAGACACTTATCTATATATAAAAAAGCAAATGTGTGTGTTTGTGTGTGCGCGATGCCCAGCCAAAACTAGAGCATGTAGAGCTCTGAAAATTTGGCTATAGGTGGACGGGAGGGGGTCCGTGTGCACCTCGAAGCCCGATTTTTAATTTTCATAGTAAAAATAAAAAGTTTTATATGTAACAAGTTAAAATTTTATATGTTTTTAATGGAAATCGGTATATTGTTACGGCTGAGAAGTTTGATATTTGGTTGATTCGATAGTTTAAATGGTTTTGTCGAGCGGTTAGTGGTTTTGGGTTGATTAAGCTTAACGGTTTTAATAAAGAAGTTAGTGATTGGATGATTCGATAATTTAATTGGTTTTGGTAAGTGGTTGGTGATTTTGGTTGTTTCGATACATTTAGTTTTGGTTACGAAGCGGTTGGTGATTGGTTGATTTTTAATCTAATTATTTTAGCTAAGTGGTTTAGTTAAAAGTATTTATTCGAGGTGGCCGACCTGGGGAGGATACCGCACCGATTAAGGGAAATCGAGTGTATGGGAAAGGATGATAAAATCCGGAAAATCTCCACGCGCGGCGTATGATAGGCCAGGAACTCCATGGACCGCCTTTGCTATTCGCTATCTCGGTTCGGGGCATTGGTGCGTCAAGTGGTTTAGTTAATTCGATAGGTTTAATTGGGTATGGCTGAATGGTTGGTAATTTTATATTGATTCAATATAATATGATTTTTTAATATTATCGATAACCATCTACAAATATTAAAAAGAATTGATTAGGATCATCAGGTAAACTTAAAGCCCAAAAACAAATCTGTGCTAAATGGGTTCAACAAGAATTAGCCAAACTTTTCTTTACAAAACTATCATTCTGTTTATTTATTTATACCGGATGCATTATCTCGAGCAAATAACCAAAAAATCACCAAACTTGGCACAAGTATTCTATAAAGTTTGGGAACGGGATGCTAATATGTAATTATTTAAAATAATCATATGAATTTAAATATCAGTTCTATTTAAGATCTAGAACATATATTTCTAATATAATTATATAGCAATTTGGCTGGGTATTTTTTTAGTACTAGATGGTCCCATTGGCTGGGTATTTTCATATTCATTTAATTCGATTTTTTCATAGGTTTTTGATAAGGGGTTGGTAGTTTTTGGCTGTTGTAAGTTCCGTAATTGGTTTTTGCTGAGTAGTGGTTTATTTTTTGGTTGATTCGATAGGCTCAATAGTTTCAGGTAAGTGATTGATGGTTTAGTTAATTTGGCAGGCTTTATTGATTTTAGCTAAGTGGTTGGAGGTTGGAATTTTTAATAGGTTTAATGGTTTCTGAACTTATTGATAGCTATCTATCAATATAAAAGCTAAAATAATTTAGAATTTGATTGATTTGATAAGTTTATTTTATTTGGCCGAGTGGTTGATGGTTTTTGGTCGAATCGATAGGATACAGCTTAGCTTTTGAGGTGATTAGCTATTGGTTGATTTGATAAGTTCAGTTAGTTTTAGCTGAGTGGTTGGTCTTTTTGGTTGCTTCGATTGAGCAATTAGATTTAGCCGAGTAGTTTTGCTTAACTATATATAAAATCTAAATTAATCAATTCGAATCACCTGAAATTCTATAGACACCGTAGCGAAGCACGGGTAACTCCGCTAGTATAATATAATAATGTTAGAAAAATAAATTAAAAAAAAGTGTATTATAATTTGAATATCTTTAAGTATTATTTTGTCCTTTACCCATATAGCTAGGACTTAGTTTTGCGCACTTTTTTTACGTACCCCTCAGAGCTCCGGTGGTGGTTTTGGTTATTTTTTACCTTTTGATTTCATTTAAGATGTCACATTTAAATTTGTATTAGTAATGCTAAGCCTACAAATTATTCGTTAACATGTTCGTCACCCTGTCACCCATCTTTGGGTGATGGGCCCCCGCGGAAGCATATCCGTCACCCATATTTGGGCGACATGGTGACGAACGTGTTATAGATATCATTAATTGAATAATTATAAGTGGGGATGAAGGAAACAATGCTCATCCTAGCGAGAACAAATTTCTAACCTGTTATGCCATTTTTACCTCACCTTAGCTTGTGATTACTGGTGCATGCAACTACACCCGGTTGTTCCAATCGCCACATGATCAAATATCAGCGCCAGTGGATGCCCATCACGTGGGCTGGATACCTGAGGTAAGTGTTAGAGCCTAATAAAACTAACACCTTAGCCTCATAAATGGGAAAGTTAAAGATATGAAAAAAGACAAGTAGGTTTGCCAGATAAGTCCTTGTAAAAAACCTTAATCTATACTAATAAAAAGAAGTTTGTGTATGGGACCATCTAGTACTAAAAAAAGAAGTGTGTGTACCACTAGTGCTAAAAAAGAAGTGTGTGTACATGTGGTATCCAGTCCAGCCAAAACTATGGCATGCAGAGAGCTTTGATTTTGCAATATAGATGAACTGAAGGGGGTCTGTGTACAGTTCAAAGCTGGACTTGAATTTTTATAATAGAAATTTATATACATAAAAAAGTAAAAATGATATATATGATTTTAATGGTAATCAGTATATTGTTTTGGGTGAGCAGTTAGTGGGTTTGGTTTTTGGTTGATTTGATAGGTTTAATTGGTTTTGTGCAAGTACTTGGTGGTTATTAATTGGTTTGATAATTTCATTTTAATTTTGGCTAAGTGTTTGGTAGTCTTTGGTTGATTCAATAGGTTCAATATTTTTATCAAGTGGTTAATAGTTTTTGGTTAATTCAATAGGTTTGATTACTTCTTAAGCTTATCAATGGCCATCTATTAACATAAAACGGATATAATCAATTTATATCTGACAAATTATAAGCCTAAACTACTCTAGGTAAATTGATTATCTTCTAACTAACTATATAAAAACCAGTGGTTGAATTAATAAATGTGGGTGAAAGTTGTGGGTACCTGATAATGAAATTAATAAAATAGAAAGTTGTGAGCAAGGTATACCTAAGAAAAAAAAATTTTGAATAGTTTTTCTGAACCCCAATTTTGATATTTCCTTTATCCTTGAGTATAACCTTGCTTATGAATTTCTATTTATTAATAAAATTAAGGCTCATTCCAGGAACTTATCTGGTAAACCTACTTATCTTTTTTCATATTTGTAGTCTTCCCTTTTTATGAGGCTAAGGTATTAGTTGCATTAGGTTCTAACACTTACCTCAGGTATCCAGCCCATATGCTGGGCTTCCACCAGCACCAATGATTGGCACCAATTGTGCAGCGATTAAAACTAGGATATTTCTGACTATTATATATATATGATACTATCTGACAAATATCATATAATTTATATCAGTTTAGTCAGTTATAAGATAAATAATAAGTTAGTCTGATACAATACTCATGAAAGATAATTTTTTTAAAGTAACATTAACAGTTAAACTGCTGTCATCTTTTAACTAAAGAATTGCTGATATATACAGCGAGGTAATTGCTAACTCAATAGTTTGTGTAGTTACAAGTAAATTCAATAGATTAAGAGCTATAAAAATCTAAGAGATTCACTATCAAAGTAAAACGTAGCTAACACATAATTTTCATTTTAGTAGAAAATTGATTTTTACATCTACATTTAAGTAAGTGCTGTAACATATGCTAAATCTATAATAAAAATTACAAAATATCTTTATAATTTAAGATTTAAAACAGTCCTTCCTGATAAGGGATATTTATTATCTAGTAAAAATATTTTTACTTTGACAGCTTTTTTCTATAGCTTTTTTAGCCAAGTGAAGCTATTTGTATGGTAATTAGGAACTATATATTGATAAAATTTTTGAATGATCACCTATGCATGTCAGTCAAAGCTTTTTATTTTATATATTTCCAATCTTTAAAAATGGTACAATTAAAAATAAATTAGCAACATACAAAGGTATATGATTGTTATAATTATATGTGTTTTATTTTTCGCAATATGCATATATATTATAGCTATATAAAATGCTAATTTTAAACTTGCATTTGAAACCGTAGCAAATATTCATTTAGTTTAGATTACGTCACCAATTTAAACGCTTATCCAAGAACAAATATTATCCAGAGGGCAGTTGGTCATAGAAAGTCATTATCTATTGCTATCCATAACAATTATGGGGCGGGTTGTAAATCTAAATTTTTTGGTTATTATTGCTCGAGCTTTATATTAGGGTTCTACAGATTCATGTTTCCCATCAACACTTCTATCGGCAGATCTATGGAGAAAAGCAGGCGAAGGGTTGATTTCGACCAAAGTCCCAAACAGCTTGTGATTCCCAACTAGTAACGTAGGGTTGTTAACGCCATCCCATATGACTTCACCGACGGTTTCACCAACTAAGCTGCTCCCGATTTCAGTTTCAATTGATCCCTGAAGCTCAATGATTATAGTTTCTTGCGAATTCTCATCAGTATAAGCGTTAAACGAAGGGTCAGATCCAATTTTGTTTTTAACCATCTACAGGAAACTGTTTAGAAGCCAGTGTTTATAAAACTTCTTATAAAAACCAAGTAAAACAAGATAAACAAAGCAACGGTTAAAATCTCAAAGCACACCTTAGGGGTGAAATAACCTAGCAAAATCATCATAGGACTAAAGGTGAAAAAAGTTAACAGTAGGATACATGACCTGCTTAAAATGAATTGGACAAAAAACAACACAAGTCAAAAACAAATCTAACCGCGCAACTTGAAGTTATTGACCCTTTAACTGCGGAATTTAGTTTTAACCAGTAGCCCTCTCGACGTGTATACATGTCGAACGTAGTCAACTGGTTAAACAAAGGATTTGACTTTATGGTATATTACTTTTGACAAGGATTTTCTCCTGACATAAAGAATGAGAAAAGCAGTAGTAAACGATATGGGGATGCAAGAAGTAATATGGCAACTAAAGGAGTAGGAAATTTTATAAAAAGCTTAAAAGGCATATCATGTTTTAAAGCTTCGTTGACAAAGTAACCAACCGAGAAACAGAGAGCAAAGAGCTGAAGATCAATGCGCTACTGGTCAAAGCTTTTCGTCTTGGGCAAGGCTAATTTTCAGCAATCAGATCAAAAAATCTACTTTAACCCTTTCAATGCTTTTCTGCAAATATGTGTCAAAAAATGGGGGCTTAGATAAATCTAAAAACATATATATGCATCAAATCATTGAAAGGGTTAAGCACCAAAAAATAAGTAAATTTATTATATTGTATTTCACTAAGCAAACTATTAGCTTTGTCAAAATTTATTTGTTCAGACCTTTTGAACAAACATATTTTAAAAGCTAAAGTTAAAACCCTTCACCTATAAAGAAAGCTGTTACCCAAGCTTAGTCAAATATACTTGATGCATATTTATATGCAATATTCCAACTATCTTTCATATATATATATATAAATGAATGTCTGTCTGTGTGTATATATGTCCCGAATGCATTCCTATACCATTCATCCAATTGTGATGAAACTTTGGTGAGTTGTTGTGTGCATGCCTGAGAAGGTTTATGAATTTTAAAAAATATTATTTTAATAGTAAAATAAAAAGTTTTATATGTAACAAGTGAAAATCCTATATATACTTTGATGGTATTTGCTATATTGTTACAGCTGAGCAGTTTGATATTCAGCTGATTTGATATTTTAAATGGTTTTGTTAAGTGGTTAGTGGTCATTTGGGTATTTAACAAGTTTATCTAAATCAAAACTTTGAATCAAAAGTCCAATTGATTTTAAAAATACCTCCTCTAGCATAATTGGCTCAATTAATCATTTTTCTCTCTTGCATACATCACTTTTTAAATCAAAAAGTGAACTGAACAAGAATTGAGAGAGCAACCAACTGCCAGTGTGCACTGCAATTATAGAGCAGTGAACAATGGCCAACCACCCAAGCGTAGGGAAGTCAATCTGCCCATCTGTGCACAGCACATAGAAATGGATGACTTGCCTGTGCCAATATTAATTAACAATAATAATATGAAGGATGCTATGATGGATATACCATCTAACAAACTTCCCACTGGCCCAAGCCCCCACACAACTAGAAATGGGGAAGGGCAATATAACACATGTACATCAAGTAATGATCTGGTGACACAAATGATGATGAAACATGTGAATGCATCAATGGGTCATGGGCCCTTGTGACTAGTGCAGATAATGGGGTTGACTCCCTAGGATTGGTGACCAATGACAGCCAGATGACAAGAGAAACCTTCTGGGAGTGAGGCCTGATGCTGAGAACAGTGGAGTCAGGAATATTCCCATTGAACCTCAATCAGTAGAGGGGATTGGGGCCTCACAGGGTGAGAAAATTTTTGTGGAAAAAACAAAAACCTGGACAAAGTATTGGTAGGATCCAAAACTGACTCAGATTCAATTGACAAAAATCAGCAGCTCAAACCAACAGAGCAAAGCTATAAAAAGTTTTCTACTGACATGGAGAAACTTACCAAATCTGCTTGGGGTATTTGAGTGAAGAAGAAGTTGGGCTCCAATTCTGAAAAAGGCCCAGTTGGGGGGTGAATGGTCCCCAACCAAAATTGATTCAGCAATATGAGAAAATCATTGGGCATGATCCCTGATACACCATCAGGTGCAATCCCCAACAAAGTCATGCTGACAAGGGGCTCTAGCTCAATAATGAATTGACAGCCAATCCTGAATAGCCAATCACTGACCCAATATAATCCATTGGGGACCAACCTCAGTGGGGGTGAAACTATATCAGGGGACTGAATCTGAGGGATTGGACACCCAAGAAAGTTTGGCTAAAAAACTAAAAATATTACTGGAAGGGGTGAAAACCCTGACAGCGGTCAAGTCAGTGGCCAGGGCCCCAGTTAAATTTACACCAATCCAGTCAGACATGTTGGCATGCTGAGGTGTGTCTGCCCTGCAAGGTCAAACAATGGGAGGCCCTCCAGTTTCCATACTCTATGGCAACTCAGTGGGTCTCCAAAGGTATCAAACCAGCCATTGCAGCTATATGGTGAGACCACAAATTTTCTGCTGGAGTGGCCAAACGCTGGCTTGACACCCAAATCTCAATTGACATGGTGGTACTATTCAAGGCATCACAAGTTAGGACCAAAGATGCCCTGGAATAGATGAAGATCCCCATGGAGTACAAGGTGATAGAGGCCACAATCTGCAAAGATTTAAAACTGGTGGATGCAAAAGCCTGGATGGAGGCTGGCATTGACCTATTAAATGTGATGGAGTACAACAAGGCAGGCATTACAGCACAATATGCCCAAGCCATTGGGAGCTTGGGCCTCAACCCAACAGAGTTAGCTGAGTACACAAAACAATTCCCAAATGCCTCTATGGCCCTTGAATGGGCCTGACACTCCATTCCAGTGGACACAGCACTGGAATGGTATAACATTACTTTCTCCCCAGAGGAGGCACTACCATGGATCATAGCCAGATTCAAGGCCACCAAGGCCTTACACTGGTTGTACACCCAAATTCCACCAGCCACTGCATCAGACCTGATGAAAAGCGGGCTGGACAAAGGAAAAAGTGGTGGAATGGGGACCCTTCCAGGATTGGTCACAGAAGAGGCCATCAACTGGTCTACCAACAGATTCACACCAATGGAGATGAAATACTGGTTCCAAGCGGGGGCCAGTATGGACCTAGTGTGCAAATGGGCAGAGCTGGGGGTGACTAAACTGATTCACAAAACTCTTAGAGGCTGACCTTTCCCAATTGAAAAGTGGAAAATCTGGTGCAATGCCACAACAATTGCTGAAGCTGCAGACTGGGATGCAGCGGGGTTCACCCCTCAATCAGCCCAACTGTGGATGGAACATGAGATTTCACCACAGGTGGCAACAGCGATGAAAGGGGTCATGACCCCAGACTTGGGCTGAGAATGGCTCAAAGTGGGGATCTGCATCAAAACTATCCAGGATTGGAAGCAATCCTTCCAGAACTGATGCTAGTGGCCCCATATGCTGCAGAAGGCTTCACCCCCTCCAAAGCATTCCAATGGAGTGAAGCGGGTGTTCCAGCAGACATGGCACATGTATTTACAGATGGGGGCTGGAATAGCATCACAGTAAGAGACTGGTGCCAGCATAGCTCAATTATGCTGGAGGTCCTCCAACAATACCTCCACCCAATGTGTGGCCCAGAATCCACCCTCAAGTGGTACCAACTGGGATTCTCACCATCAGATGCCCTAGAGTGGCAGAGCCTAGAGATCAGAGCACAAATGGCTAGAAGTATCAGCTGCTGAGGTATCAGCATCCACCAGATCAAAGCATTCCTCAACTGGGGATTCAGCCTTGATGAATTGTAAGTTGGATTTTGAAGGGAAAGACCCCCACCAAAGTACCCAAACCAAGTGCAAAAACCAAATCCTACAGCGCTGCAGTGGTGCA
Source organism: Massospora cicadina (assembly GCA_022478985.1). Classification (NCBI taxonomy): domain Eukaryota; kingdom Fungi; phylum Entomophthoromycota; class Entomophthoromycetes; order Entomophthorales; family Entomophthoraceae; genus Massospora; species Massospora cicadina. The sequence continues at coordinate 94,381 of JAKSZP010013382.1, forward strand.
TACTGAAGACAACACCTGGAATGGAGCAGGGAGCCACATCAAATACATCCATCAGTTGATCAGCGGGGGCTTTACAGATTGCCAGGCACCAAAATCATACCTAAAAGATGCTATCCAAATCCACCTGCAGCTAGTGGAGGAGGAGGAATGGTCTGACCTGATATTGTCAATTTATCAGGAACTCAACAAAGTCCTAGCTGGAGGGGACTTTGATCACCACTGGGTACCCAAACAGGGCTATATAGATATAGCAATCCCAGGTGAGTTGGACCACAAGAAACTCCTCAAAATTGGCATCAAATACAAGGGGATTTATCTGAGAATGGAACTGACCAGATATGCCAACCAAACTGCAAGGTGGGTAACCTTCCAGAATCTCCCCACCAATCACAAATGGGAGTGGGTGCACAAAGTGATCTGGACCAGATTGTCATACTATGGGGAAGTATGAGAATTCTGGCAAGCTGGTGGCAATTACATTGCAAAGTGCCTCCGCCCTCAGACAGTGGAAGTGCTATACAAACTGGCACCCTGGATGAAACTGAACAAAATTGCTCTACCCAGATTCATCCGCCTGCCCAGCCTCAATAGAGTAGTATACATCAAACAGGAGGATGCCAAACAAGTGTGCCAGTTCTGTTACCAGACCAGCCACACAATGGCTCAATGCCACCACCATAAAGGTAAAACTACATGGGAATACAAATATGACCCTGTGGGGGAATCACCAAGGTGGGTACCAAGACTTTCCTCCACCCAAAAGCCAGAGAATGGATCCCATGCAACTTAATGGAGGTAGCAGATATGAAATGCCAGCAACAAGAATTGGACCTGGCATATAGAGAAGCGTGGGAACGGGAAATGGCAAATTGACCTGAAGCAGATGATGAACCATTTATAAATCCAAACCCCAAATCTTACGCAATGGATGAGGGAACCATGACCCAGACCAACAGAGAAATGTCCAACCCAAGTGGAATGGATGGTCCAGGAGGAGGAAAGATGGCAGAAGGTGAACCCAAAAAAGTCTCCCAAGCAAGGGTGGATGCAGGATGCCAGCAAGTCAAAATTGAAGCCTGACAAGATGAAAGTGAATACAAAATTGAATTGGAAGTCATCAGCAAATAAACCTGAGGTGACTGGTGAAAAATCAGCAGGAGTGACAAAATTGACAAAATTGGCCAGGCAATCACTGACTAAAAAATCAAGTTCTGCCATTAAATTTGACATGAAGGGGTGCAAATCCTGACCGATGGAAGAGGGAGAATCCACCACTCCACCAGCAGGGAACAAGGGGCACCTGGACCTGATCATAAAACCATCCCCATTAACCATTCAACAGGGAGATGGGGATGGTGACCAAATTCTCAGTACACAGGATGCCTGGGAATATAATCCCAGTCCCAACCAACTGACCCCAAAAACCAAATATTGTACCCCACCAACCATTGACACCACCATCATCAACCAACCAGACCTCAGTAAGGGACTTGATCCACAACCCAGACAATGCTAAACCTCATACCTGTGGGTCAGGCAGCCAGAAATGAGGATAGTGACCACAAATGCTTAGGGGATGGTGAGCATACAAATGAGGAGGAGGAAAATGCACCATTTAAAAACTAATAATAATATTGACCTAATTTTTATTTCAGAAACACAAGCTGGTAACCAAAAGGAAATGGTGCCAAGCTCAAACTGTGATGCGAAAAACCACCCTGTGGTCCCTGCCAGATAGGCTACCAAGCCCTATGGATGGACCATGTGGCAATAGTTGCAATGGACAAGAAAATAGACCTGGAATTTGTGGAAGAAACTCACGCTGGTAGGATCTTGATAGAGATGGCTACAAACAGAGAAACTGGCAGGAGCATATGAGTGGTAGCAGTCTACCCCACCAAAGCTCCACAAAAACCATATTTTTTGGGAATTCTTAGTGGAAGTGCCATCTGAAGTGATGACCATAATAGCAGGTGACCTGAACTGTTGGATGAATGTGAGCCAGGATATGTTCCCAATGAGAGAATGTCCCAACAGTAAGGCTGATGAGATGCTCAATTACCTAGTCAAATTGGGGATGTGCCTAATGATTGACAAAGAGGACAATGACCCAGCCAACCTAATGCGGTGGTCATATGACGCTGCTGGATCCCCACTGTCAGGATCACGTTTAGACTACATCCTAGTGTCATCAGATCTCAGGCCAATGACATCCAACAGCGAGGTTAGCATAAATGCCAAAAGTGACCACATGGTCATCCTAGTGGAGATTAACCTTGATGAACCTCCAAGGAACCATGAGTGGCAATTGGCACCAGCCACGCTGAGGGATGGGGATTGGCACCAAAAGGTTGATGCTGGACTGGATTGACTGGTAGCATATCTGAACAACCACCCAGAGTTGGACCTGCTAGAACAATGGACCCAGATCAAAGTGAAAATGAAACATGATAGTATGAAGTTCGAAAAAGTGACCTCCTACAAGTGAACTGCCACCATGAAACAACTGAAGTCTAAATTAGAAAGGCTGAGGCTCACCCACCAGGACAGCAAAGACTGGTGGAGTGAGTACCAAACAACACACAAAAAGTATTGGTCATAATGATGAAGCAAGACTCAGAGAGATGGACCAATGCAACTTACCAATATCAGAGCCTAGTGGGGATGATGACCAAAGAGGGCCTGAAACACCTCAAGGAAATCTGAACTAAGGCTAGGGTATGGGAAGTGGAGACAGCAGAAGGGGAAGTATCAACAGACCCCAAAACAATCAAATGTGAGGTCAAGCTTTTTTATGGTGATCTCTTCTGACAATGAGAAATGAGTGAATCAGGTGACAAAAACCCTTATTGACCTGGCCAAGCTGGCACTGGGGGGCTGTATGCTGGAAGATGTCGCCAAGCTATCTGCCAAAATCTCTATTGATGAAGTTAAGAGGGTGCTAAAGGAGTCACCAAGAATGAAAGCACCAGGCCCCAACAATATGTGTGCAGAAATATACAGCATATTATGAGACTGCATCATGCCAGAGCTCAAAGACCTCTTTAACCACTGTTTGCACAATGGCAAGCAAATTCTGAGAGGCCATGAGACCCAAATTGTACTTCTGTACAAAAAAGGCCTCAGATGCCAACTTCAGAACTGGCACCCAATTGCACTATTGAATGCCAATTATAAACTGCTCATGCGCATACTATCTAATCAACTGATGGCAACAGCACCACGCATGCTCCATAGTGCCCAGCACGGCTTCATCAAAGGCTGTAGTATATGAGACAGCATTGGCTCAGTCCAGAGCATAATCCAGGATATGAGGGGCATTGAACAGGGGTACCTTATATTCCTTGATATGGAAAAGGCATATGACTGAGTAGCGTGGTCATTCCTTCATGAGGCACTAAAGGCAGTTGGTATCCCCAACACATTTTGAGCATGGATAACGACGCTGTACTCAGGCCTGGTAATGAAGGTTATTGTCACAGATGGCATAACCAACAAAATCTCTGTCAGGCAAGGTCTTCGTCAAGGTGACCCTATATCACTGATACTCTTCAACTTTGCAGCCAACATTCTACTGGTGGCAGCGGATGCAAAGCTTCAGGGTTTAGTCCACCCTAACCAAATGCCACTGAAGATGCTAGCATTCACTGATGATATGGTAGCAGGAATAAGCTCCCCAACTGACCTCCAGGGCGCTGAGGAACTATTAAACCTCTATCAGCTAGAATTGAACATAAAAATCAACTTGGCAAAAACCTCAGTGATGAGGGTTGGCAACCTGAGCTTCAGCCCGCCAACTGACACAACGCCAATTATGAACTCCCAGAAAGTCTGACACCTCAGGATACTCTTCAATGACAAGGGACCAGAGGTACTGGAGACCAAACAGGAAGTATTGTCAAGCTTATCAATCTGAATGGCATGCTGGAAAAGTGCCAGACTATGCCTTGAGGAGAAAGTGCAGGCAATAAATGTCTTCATTTTCTCAAAGTTGTGGTGTTTTGCTCATGTGCTGCCAATGAGCCCTGAACTTAGAGAAGAAAATCAGGTCAATGCTCCAAAATTTTCTGTGGTTCAAGGCAAAGGTGGCACTGATACCACTGGAAGCCCTGTCAAAACCAAAGAACAAAGGAGGCATGGGCCTCCTGGACTTTAAATCTCACGCCTGGCATATATGGGGGAAGTCATTCCTGAAGCTAACTCAGATGCACATGTGATGCCTGACCCTAGCATGGGGCGTGAACTGGGCAAGAGCCCAAGGCCTCCAAGAGCCAGTCTCCCCCAATTGATATGTGAATGGATGGTGAACCACCCGCAGATAACCTCCCAAAAAGGTGCCCCACACTACTGGTGACTATGCAATCAGGCCGTGCACCAGGGTGGATGTTCATTTGAGTGATTGGACCAAGAGGCTGACCAAATTCAAAGGGACATCAAAGCACATAATTCTGTAATGATTTCTGCAACAAGCTGGGAGGAGTGTAACTGAATTGCCAACAAATACACAACCAAGTCAATCAGAATAAGATACAAATTGATGCTGATAGAATATAGGATCTGCTCCTGAAACTGGGGCAAAATTTGCCCACCCATCCATGAATCCTAAATGAATGGAATACCAAAGGCCATGACACTAACTACCCAATGAAGGAGTTGATATCAGGCCTGAACTCCCACTTGGTAACAGCCAAACAGCATTTGGTAACCTGGCAGATCCTAAATCAGGCATTCAAATTGGGCAAGCACAGTGGGTCAGACTACCAGCACAAAGAATGGCCCATATATGCTGAACCAGAAGCAGACATAGCACACTGTTACTATGAATGCGCCATGTTCAAAAGATACTGGTCCACGATGCACTATATCCTATCAGGTGAACAATCACCACCAAGAATACATCCATTGCAGGACCTTTTCTTTACAAAAACCCTGAGAACAGCTCTGATCCAACTACAAGCCTTCATTTACCATTATTGTGTATGGGTAATTAACTGCGTGCTTGTTGCCAAGGTTTTGAGCAATGAGCGCCCCCACCACAGAGGTTTGGTAATAAAGACCATTTAGATTATTTCAGATCAGCTCCATTGGATCTCAAAATTTTCGTGAATAATCCCCAGGTGTTATAAAGCTACATGTTTGGCTTTCCCCGTTGGATCGCTCATTGCACGCAATGAGGCAACTAATTGACTGATAATCAAATGGCCTGTAAGCCCGCCAATGCTAGAACCATGGCTAGTGATGGCAATCACCGATCACTAATGGTTGGAGGTGCTAGAACTCTAGCAGCCTGAACCCCCAGTCCTTTTTACCCTCAGCTGAATCACTTGTATTCCACCCTCCCCTCTTACTTTCCCTTAAATTTATTTTAATAAAGTATGGAGTTCCTAAAAATCTAGCATAATTGGCTCAGCTTTTGGCTCTAAACTTCAACTCTATAAAAGGTCAGTTGTTCAAATCCTGGCATAATCACTTTTTATACACTTTTTTGAACTCACTGTCAATTCTGTCTGTCTGTCTGTAATTAAATAAAAACTCTATTTCAGACACTTATTTACTACAAAAAATTCTTAAATTTGGCACATTTATGTATCTTCAGAGACAATACAATAATCCATCAAAAATTTTAATTTTTATATTCAAAAAAAGTTTTATATGTATCAAGTAAAAAATCCTATATATTTTCAATGGTAGTTAGTATATAGTTACAGCTGAGCAGATAGATATTTAGTTGATTTGATATTTTAAATAGTTTTGTTAAGTGGTTAGTGGTCATTTTTTATACACTTTTCTTAAACCCACTGTCAATTCTGTATGTCTGTAATCAAATCTTACAAGCTCTATTTCAGACACTTATCCAACTGAATTCTTGAATTCATTTGATTTGCAAGGTATGCCAGTGCATGTTTTAACATTGAAAATTGGCATGCCTATCATTCTTCTCTGAAACATCAATCCACCACAGCTTTGCAATGGTACCAGGCTTTCAGTGAAAAAGATGAACAATATCATTGAAGCTACAATCTTAAATGGAAAATTTAAAGGAGAAGATGTACTGCTGCCACATATCCCAATGATTCCAACAGATATGCTATTTTTATTCAGACGTTTGCAGTTTCCAGTGCGGCTCACATTTTCAATGACCATCAACAGAGCACAGGGATAATTGCTACAAGTGTGTGGACTAAATTAGAAAATCCATGCTTCTCACATGGACAGCTGTATGTGGCCTGATCACGTGTTGGAAAACCTTCTGATTTATTCATGTATGCACCAGATGGAAAAACAAAAATATTGTGTATCCAAAAGCGCTTCAATAAACAGAATTATGACAAACAATTTCTATCTTTAAGTGGCATTGCAATGCATGTCAGGTACTCATACTAATATTATCACATCAATCTGAAAACCATGCAAACAAAGTTGCGGGCAACAGCTATTTATTTATAAGAAACCTACTTTAATTAAACTTTATTAATTAAACTAACTTTTTCATTATGTACAACATGAAACTCTGTTATTACTTTTCTTTCTCATTGCAAACACTTTTGCAACCTATCCAATTCAAGACTAAATCTAGTTTGATAATCTCATAGAGGAGATTAGTCTGCGCCCATGTCTGGGAGCAGTTGGGCAAGCAAGGCAAGAGGAGCAGGTGGAAGGCCCGCAGCCTCTAATGTTCAAAAACGCCCCAGAGAATCTGGTGGAATAGAAAAAAATCCAAAAAAATTGGCGGTCACAATTTCCCTGGAGATACTCACGTGGCAAGCATGATGCAACCAGTACATCAACATGCCACACTCCCAGCCACTTTCGTCGGTGGAATTCAGAGTCCATGTGTATCTGGACATCCAAAAAACGGCCTTATGGGAAAAATTTTGTGAAGATGTACATAAAATTTTCCCAACCGCGGTGTACGTTGCACCTCACTCCATGTCACACAGTTGGCTGGACCTAGGTTTCAAAAGCAAAATAGCAGCAGATGAGGCTGCAGCGGTGTGCATAGTGGTCGACCTCCCCAAAGGGCAATGGGTCGTCAAAACCAAATGTACCAGATGGACAAAATCAAACCAAATTTTCCTCACGTTTGACTTTTTGCCTTCTACAGTAAAACATGACATTTTGGAGCAACACCTGAAAGATGGTCTCGCCATATATGGCAAAATACAATCTTTTGAAATGCAATGATTCATGCTGATGCCACACCTGTGCACCGGCAAAGCCATTGCAGTTCTGACCCCAACTGAGGAGATTGCGAAGGACCTAACCCAGATCCCACACTCCACCTTTATCGACATTGCAGGGCATACCACCCACCCATTCTGGGTAACCGTGTACAGCGCGCCCCCATTTGCACCCACTGTGATGTGTTTGGCTATATAGGCGCATGCATGCCCCATCAAGGAGGGCGTCACATTCCAAGAGCACCCCTCGGTGGCCATGGCCAGTGGAGAGGCGCACTATGAACCAACTGCAAGCACCAAGGAGGCTTTCCCGTGGGGAGCACAAGGCTGCTACCTATTGGTAAAGCCCATCTCCCCGCAGGAGTGGAAGAAGGCCAAGCAGGCCTATAGGGCCGTGGCCAAGGAAGTGGCCAAGGCCACCACCACCATACCACACTCACAACGCCAGGAGGATATGGAGACCTTCGCGGTGGAAGCAACTTGGGAATCCATCACCCAATCAGATTGGGAGGCCCATGCCGAGCGGGCCACTCAATCTGAGGATCCGATGGGAGATTTGATCTCACCCAATTGCTGCACCCAAGCTCCAGTCAAAACTGACTTGGGACCTATCCCAACTGAAAAGGTTTTTTTTTTCCCTGCTCGACGGTGCACCAAACTTATCCGCACCATAAAAAATTCGTCTGATGTCGGGAAAACAAAAAGTGAAGGCCAAAGCCAATGTGACTCTTTCCGCAAAAATTAACAAAAACCCCAATAGTGTTGCTGCTAACACCTGCGCTGCTGTGAAAGCCCGTGGGGACCTGGAAGAGGCTGGTGGGCCCGGGGCCCACCCCCTGCACCTAAGGTGCAATGGGGGAAACCTTCACTCTAGGGACACTGAATATTGCCAGACTCAAGGCCTCCCTGTCCTGGGCTAGGAAACTGAGTTTTTTACAAAAAAATTTACCCGTGGATATCCTGGCCATCCAGGAGTCCCACTGTCCACAAGGTTCTGAGGAAGCTTGGAAAACAATGCTCCTACCATCCCTATCCTTTTGGTCAAAGCACTGTGGGGTGCTAATTCAGAAAAATAATTTTTTCAAATTCACATCCTCAGAAACATTCCTAAATGGCTGAATGCTTGTTGTCACTTTCTTGTGGGCTGACATTGTGCACACAATCGTCAACATTTATGCCCCAAATGGTGCACATGAGCATCAGGAATTTTTCTCATCAGTCAAATCCCTCCCACTACCCCCTGATTCTTTCCTAGTTGGCAACATGAACTGTTGGCTAACCTCACCAACGGAACAGTGGCTGCACTCACCCCACGCCCCACAGGGTCACGTAGAACTATGCGTTCTAAAAGCCACCCTTGGATTAATGGATGCACTGCTGCAACATGCCCCACTGCTCAAAAACATGACGTGTCCCCACGTCCACAATGGCCAATTAAGGTCCATGACCCGCATCGACCTTATTCTAACACCGGCGAAATTCCAACCCCACATCTCCCACTTCAAAACAACAAAAATGGAATTCTCCAACTACCGACTGGTCTTGATAACATACCACTTACCCGTCACAGTTGCAAAGGCCCCACATTGGTGCAAAATCCGCCCCCCAAGCTCGCATCACCAGGATTTTCCATATGGGTGGAAGAGGCAACTTTGGCGAAATCATTTGTTGCACCATTTTGTGTGGACCCCATTTCCACATGGGCAACTTTCAAAGAAGACACCATCCGCCACTATCGCCATCTCTCCTCCAGATGCTCCTGAGCCACATTGGCAGTTATCTCGCGCATGCTGGTGGAATTGGCCCACTTGGAGTCCAACATTCCAGCCACAGGATATAGCCCTGCACGGGGCCAGAAGTGGGCGGAGGCAGCCGCCAACCTCAACACACTAGAAAGGCAACACAAACATTGGGTTTGTGTCCAATACAGGGCCACACGCATCACTAAAGGTGACAAGTTCACCGCATACTTCTTTATAAATTTTTGCACCACACCAGAGCGTGGCCTGCACACAGGTGTGAAGATCGGATAATTCCATTGTGGACACACCAGCTGAAGTGGCAATCAAAATGAAAAGATATTACTCCGAGTTATACCAAGCTGAACCAATTCAGCCAGCTGAAATGGTGGAATTTCTTGACCAAGCTCATATCTGCACCATTTTCTGATACCCGGAAATAATGAATTTAATTACTCCAAATGAATTATGGACAGCCATTTGTGGTGCGCCAAACTGAAAATGCCCAGGCCCAGATGGCATTCCATATGAGTTCTACAAAAATTATTTTAAATATATATCCTCATTGCTGCTAGCCTCACTCAACCAAAGCCTGTTGGAAATGCGCCTCCTACCAGGAGGACATGAGGCCTTTACTGTCACACTCTTCAAGAAAGGGGATAGGCTTAACTTAGCCAACTGGCACCCCATTTCTCTAACAAACACAGACACCAAAATTTTAACAAAAATCATGGCTAACCGTTTAGGGACTGTACCATCTGCCACCATCTCCCCAGAACAATTTGGTCTCATCCCCAGAAGGTCGATTTGGGATAACGTGCACTCTGTGGCTAATGTGTGTCAGTCCACAGCCTCTGGGGCACTTGTATTCTTGGACCAACAAAAGGCCTATGATAGAGTAAACTGGGAATACCTAAGGGCCTGCCTCCATCAATTCCACCTACCCCCCGCTTCATAAACTGGGTGATGCTGCTCACGGAATCTGCGACAATGGCAGTGCATGGCCCAGGCTTCCTAACGGAAGTAGTCCGCCCTCAAAGGGGCCTGAGACAAGGGGACCCCCTCAGCCCACTCTTATACAACTTCAGCCTTGACCCACTACTGCGAAATGTGAATGCCCACCTCACTGGGGTCCATGTGCCAGGCCAAACCCCAGTCAAGATGATGGCATTTGCAGATGATTGCGTGGTGGGGGTGTCTAATAACAAAGATTCACGCGCGCTTGAAGCCCTCATCCAGGAATATTCCCAGGTAAGCAACGCGGCACTGAACGCCTCCAAAACCAAAATCATCCTCCTTGGTCAGTTTCAGAACTGCTGAGCCCCAGCAAGTAGTTCCCAACCTGGCCCATCTGCTCGCCCACATCCATGCCTTACTAACTCAACACACACCGCTCCACTGGTGCTTCCCCTTGTGCCACGTCCTACCATAGGACTGGTACGCCATCTGGGCGTGTGGATGGAGGCAGGCGGATATGCGTCAGCAGTAATGGAGTGCCATATACTGGACAACGTGACGAAGTGAATCGCCTCTCTCAGAGCCCACCCTACTACCCTCATGAGCAGGGTTGTTCTTGACAACTCTATGCTCCTATCCAAAGTCTGGTTCAGAGCCCACGCCATCCCCTTCTCCCCAAGCTTCTTTAAATCCCTGTATGCCCTGCTGCAAGGATGGCTATGGTCAGGCTGCCCTCCACCAGTACGGCTAGAGGTCATGTTTGGCCCTCATCATCAAGGTGGCATGGGCCTGCTTGACTTCAAAGCCCATGCGGCCAAGATCCTGGGCACCTGGATCGTGGCCATCACCACTCCTACACTCCCATCCCAACACTGGTCCCGCGCGGCCCACTCCAACTTCTCCTGAGCCTTGGGCCTCAACAATCCATCAAACCCCCACTCCCTGATGAAATACCTCGCATCACACACATGGCCACAGGTCCTCACGGGATGAAAACCCACTACAAACGAATCCTACTCTCCATGCGAAGCGCAGAGTGGAGAATTCATATTAGTGGACATACAACCCAAAGAGGTCGCCCCTCTCCTCAGTTCACACAAGAGGTACAGGGGCTACCCATCCATGATGGCGTGATCCCCATTTGGCCCCATGTCCTATCCAGGGTGGACTACCTGGACATGATGGACATCCCTTATTCCATTGAGACCCAAAAACAATCTGGAAATATGTACATCACCCTCTGTTGCAGCCTCAAGTCCGCTCCCATGTATGGCGCTGCCTGAGGCAGGTGTATTGTACAGCTGAGCGCTCTAATGCTTTACACTCATCCTGTGTCATTTGTGGCCAGTATGGAACGCTGTTCCACCGCCTGGAGAAGTGCCCCACCTCTAAAGTGATATGGCGCGAAGTTCAACGTCTGCTGGGCCAGGATCAAACGCATCCCTTCAGTCTGTCAAGAGATATGTTTGCTCTATCAATGGCCTCCTCCCTTCCACCCTCCCTCCGTGCTCTGGTGGTTACAATCGCCATGTGGACCATCCACATGATTGTCTTAGATGCCATCGCAGGCTCCACCCCCACCCTCCCAGAAGCTGTCCACAGATTCTGGTCTCATTTGGTGGACCACTTTCAAGCGTGGATGTTTGGATATCTCCCACCGCGTCGCTGACAGCTGGTCTCCTCCTGGTTCCCAGTCTGGTTCATCAAATCAGACCCCTTCCTCCACACGTGCTCAATAAAGGCTACGGCCCCTTCACACGTTCCCTCCCCTCCCCATAAGTGGCGTTCCCGCTGGCAACAAGAGATAGCATCGCTTCTCTGGGGTGCCTCCCCTGGTACTAAGTTTTGTCTCTTCTGAGTCATATTCAGAAGTGTCCATCCCATGGTCGGCCTTTCCCACAATAAATTTAAAAAACATGAAACTCTGTTGCAAAGCACGGGTATTCTGCTAGTAATATATAAAGCCCAACATCTCAGTATGTTATTCCATAACATTTATTATACTGAACTAAATGTGATAAATTTATAACAGTTGTTAGAAAGCTTTTAGAAAACGATATAAATGATTTTATAAGATTTTTTAATAATTAAAACTATAAGGAAGATAAGTAAAAAGGAGGTTTTTGCTGTATATAAATCTGATATGATATAGGCTAAATTACACCGGTTGTTTTTTATATTATATAGATACTCTCTAATAGTTGGCCATTTTTATAGCCTGTGTTGAGAACTACTCAACTAAAGAGGTTAATTACTTGACCTATGGAAAAAATATTCCAAAACACCCTCAATTCAATTTTACTATTATTGATAATAATTGTCAGACATTTGCCTCACATCTGAAAAGAAAGTTGTTTTAGATCAATTTCAGCCATTTGCAATTATCCAAGGATAGTAAAAGCAATTATAATAATAAAGAAGACAATGCTATCAAAGATATTGGCCAAAAGACCCTGGTTAATTCTTGGTGAAACCCCATTAATTGGGGTAACACCAGTTTGCAACCTACATGGGCACTAATGGGAAAATTGAATGATTGGATTTCACCAATCTCACAACAGAATTTGGGGCAACCAGCGGAAGGTACTCCCCCAATTATCACCAAGTCCTACACAACACCTACATGGGGCCACTCCCTTTTATAGGTGTGGCAGAGGCTCCCAGGGTGAAAGTAATTTACCTAGCTATAATTGGTTGAAGTTCATAAAAACCTTACTGCATGGGTACATCTTGCCCCAAAACCCCAATTATTGATTTACCAAACAGTAATTCACCTCTCTCTCAATCTGATAGGAGAGTTTCATATATTTCCTAATTTGGAATGTATTGCAGCTATTCCAAAATTATCCTTGAATTCCCCCAACCCTCAAAATCAGTTTAAATATGGATTTGGTAGATATTGAAGGGATTGATTTTGGAATTGCACCCCTTTTACTAATAAACCCATAAAAAATCCAAGTTTTTATTATAAAATTTTTATTAAAATTTATTTAAATTTTGTGGAATCCAACAGTGTTAGCACCAGCGAGTGCCCAAAAAGCTGGATTCCTACAAAATGGTGCTCACTATAGGGGACCCCTGTACAACAAAATTAGTTTCTCTTGAAATTCAGCTAACAAGCGCTTTGTACCACCTTGAGGAGCTTGAGAGCACCCTTACAAACTTTCTCTTAAGGACATATACATCCCTGGTGAAGGGACCATTGCTACCTTTTTATATGTTTATAAAGCTGCTATGGATGGCACCACAGACAAGCAAAAAGTTCAACATATCCTTCCTTGTTTGAGCCACTTAGTGTCAGGCAAACAGCAAGTTAGAATTAGACCAGCCTGCCAGCCCAGATGCCAGAGCACCTGGATGGCAAACCAGAATGCCAAAGGCACTGCTGTTGGTATGACGGATATGAAACTAGAAAAGAGTTTCTCCAATGACTGCCGGTGAGCCAGAATCTCATACAGGCACATAATAAAATACCAGATGAATATGGCCGTTAGCTCTGAGGAGTGTGTGAGTGTTGACAGGAAAGGCAGTTTATTTCTCAACATAAAAAAACTAAATTTAGGAAGAGGATTTTTAATGAAAATAAAGAAAGAAAAATTGACCAAAAATTTTCTCAGTGCAATGCAACTAATTAAATAGTGGTTGATTAATGCGGAGATAAGCAGGGATTGGGTCCCTCAAGTTTGACCTAACTGAAAATTATTCAGGGGTTGGGGGCAGATAAGCTCAATAGGAACTGACATTGAAAGATTTGATGGCAGGCTGAGTTGCTGTTGGTTTGACCTCAAATGCCTGAAATGAGGCTCAACTGCATTTTTGACAGTTAGCGCAATGGCATCTGGCCTGATAAGCATCGGGAATCCCCCAAGGCCACCCCACATAGGGGTGGTCCCAATTGGTTGGGAACAGGTTCAGGATGCCTAACATGCCCGTGCCCAGTTGCTGGGACGTTCATTTGATCAAAAGAGTTGCATTGGCTGCAACTTCAAATTTACCATAAGGGAGCTTTAAACTATCGTTGATGATGTTCAATGCTACTATCTACATGTCAGGGATCATCCCTGATGATTTTGAAAGGGGGATTAATTTTGACAATTGCACTGCTGGGTAAATCAAAACCGTCAGCAATTCTGACTGATAACTCAATCTTCATCCCTCTTTGGCTATGTGGATTCTGATTGTCAGGCTTAATTTCCATTGGTTTTGGTGCAATCGACTTTAATTCAGTGATCTCAGCACAGATTTCCATAATCTGTCTAATGAGTTCAGCTGTAGTGAACGAAGGTACAAGGGGAGGGGCTTGGAGAGGGAAAGCCATTACCCAACACTCATCTACCATGTGGGTGAGGTTGCCCTGGGTGATGAGGAGCATGGCCACCCTCTTTGTACCCTTTTTCTTGGAAATGGGAAGAGAGACTGATCTATGCACAAGGGACGTTCCCCTGGACTTACACTTAGCACAAGAGATAATAGTACCCAATATGAACCCTGAGTACACCTGGTCAGAGGTTAAAGAGGCTCTTTTGGCTAAATTTGGGTCAAAGCAGAGTCTACATCGGGAAAAACAGGCCTTTATGCACCTTAGCTTGTATGAGGGTGAATTGCTTATTGCCTTTGCTGAACGTTTTTACATCTATGCACAAAGGTTATCCACCTCTAACATGCTCCCCCTTGACGACGCTATTGCTGCCCTGTTATCTGGGTTAACTTCTCAGCCCTCTCTCACTAGACATATCATCTCTGTGAAATGATACTTTAAGAACATCTGCGACATCAAGAAGCTTTGTTAGATGTGGCTGAACTTCATTTATGTGCCACAACAAATGAAGCCAAGATGAAAACTTTGGCTCTCACCATTAAAGAGCTGAAACCTGTTGAACAGTTGAGGATGAGCTCACCTGTGCCTATCCTCCCTGTAAAACCTGTTTCCTCAGTGCAACTCTAAAGTATGCCACACCCTCATGTAAAATGGAAACTAGAAAACAGTCAATACCATGATTCTTCACAAGCCCATTAAAGCTGCGGTGTTTTCCCCTCCAACAAAACTGGTAAATGCATGCCCTAAGGCTATTCAATCTCCTGTGGCCATCTCACCTACCTCCATCATGGCTTTGCCAGTTGTTGAGAATACCCTTGGGGAAGAACCTGAGGGGGGTTATGATGACATTGGGTATTGTATATTGGGAGCCCCTGTGGAAATAAAGGTTCCTGATCATTTGGACGCTGGAGGAGTAGATGAGACCACCATATCTGAGGAAATGTATCTCAGCAAAGTTCTAAAGTGTCCAAGAGTTATTGATACTGCTAGCAATGGTGACCAATTCGTTGCTGGCTTGATTCAACCACTTCAGTGGGTGCATCTAATAAAATCTATCTTGGATAAATACCCTGAGGCTGCAAAAAAGCTAACCTCCACCCTTCAGCATAAGGTGGTCTTAGCTTTGTCACCAAACTTTGGAGGAACACTTACTAAAATTGAAGTAATCATTCAAAAAATCCAAATACTGGCCATCCTGGACACTGGCTCCCCAGTTAATGTGATCTCCACAAAGCTTATTAAGAAAATAAAGCTAGTGCCTGACTTGGAGTACACGCAAGAATTTGAGCCCCTGCTGCTGGCTCAAATAATACCTGGGCAATCAGGGCCTACTCTTCCCTTCCCATTCACATTGCAAAGCTTATCATATCAGCCCCTGCTGTGGCTTTAAAAACAACGTGTATGATATGCTCATTGGCATTCAGTTTATGATTAAGTACAAGGGAATAATAAACATGGAGCAAGGATACCTCTTGTTACTAAAATATGAAGTCCCATTAATCTTATCTAACAAAGAACCCAGCAAGCACAATTACTCTTGCCTGATTGAATACCCGTTCTCAGCTATGACTTTATCTTATTTCACTTCTGCACGCCACACTAAGAAAATACCCAACTTAGTGGATGCAAGGGATGGCATCCCTTTCTATGCTGCAGATGAGGTATTTATTAGACCTGGTGAACAACGCATAATTGACACTAAAATCACGGTCCAAATCCCCATCACTGCTTGTTACATATTACAAGTCTTGAGGGCTTTAGCTCCTTGGAGCCTAGGGTACTGCCTGTGATACTAGACCCAGCCTACCAAAGGCCTATACCCTTTTGCTGGGAAACCTCACCAGGAAAGATATGATCATTTTCAAACACCAGGAGATTGGCAAAGGCTTTCTACTTCCAGTGGAAGAATTGGACGTATCCACTTCATTGGCTCTATGACGGATTTGGGTTTGCCTATGGATAACCTGGTGTGCACCCTACCTAATGTTCATATTTTGGATGAGTTAACCTCAGTCAAATTGGAAAAAGTTCATACTTTATTAGACAAATATGGCGACATATTTTCTAAAACAGACCAAGAATTATGGTCATATGAAAGGCTGGTGTCACTCCATTGATGTGGGTGATGCTTGCATTATTTGGTCAAAACCTTACCATAAGTTGAAGGTGGAAGAAGAGCAAATGAGGATGGATCTCCAGCAATTGCTAGATGCACCGTTGTTAGTACCTTCACAAAGCCCTTGTCTTTCCCCTCTGTTGCTTATTAAAAAGAAAAATGGAGGTCATCGGATAGTTATGGACTACCAAAAATTGAATAATCTTACAAAAAGGATAGTTATCCTATCCCCCACATTGATGACACCCTGGCCCAACTATCTGGCTCCAACTTCTTCTCCGCCATGGACTTGGCTAGTGGCTATTGGCAAATGGACCTTTCCCCTGAAGATCAGGAGAAATGTGCTCTCATTTGTAGTGATGGTCTTTTCCAACCAACCTGATTACCGCAAGGGTTGTGTAATGCACCTTCATCTTTTCAGCGGGCGATGGACCATATTCTACAAGATCTGAAGTTAACCTGTGTCATTGTATATCTTGATGATATCACAGTGTTCTCACGTACCTTCAAAGAACATCTTGATCATCTAAAAGAAGTATTCCAGTGATTTCATGAGTCTAACATTGAGTTAAAACCTTCAAAGTGTACCTTCTTCCAAAGGAAATTGGATTTCCTTGGACACAACATTTCTCAAGAAGGGAATCCAACCCATACAAGATAAGGTCGAAATGATCTTAAAAATTCCTCCACCTAAGAATATATGAGACATTCAGGTATTTATAGGGATTATGGGGTATTACCATCAATTTATCACTAAGTTCGCCCAACTCATTGAGCCCCTTGTCCGCATATTGACTAAGCACACCCCTTTCCATTAGGGCGTTGAACAGAAGGTCGCTTTTGAGACGCTGAAGAAACTGTTACAACAACGTCCTGTCCTGAGGCATCCTGACTATGGAAAACCATTTATCTTGTTTAACAACGCCTTGGACTATGTTATTGGGGCCATCTTAGCCCAATTAGATGAACACAGTGTAGATAATCCTGTATCTTATTTCAGTAAAATGCTTTCAAAAGCAGAACGCAACTACAGAATAGCAGAGAAGGAATACCTTGCCGTTTGTTAGCTGCAAAACACTACTTCTATTTCCTATATGGAACCACCTTCACTGTGGTTACAGACCACGCTTCCCTAAAGTGGTTACAGAACATGAAGGACCCTACTGGTCAGCTAGCTCGTTAGGCTCTAAAGTTCCAGCCTTATGATATGAAAATTGAACACCGTGCTGGAACTCATCACTTGAATGTTGATGGGTTGATTCAGCTGCCAGTCATTCACTTGGATAATAGTGAGGTGGAGAGGTTACATGACCTCTTAATGACCCACGATGACTGGGAGGATGAGGATGATCCTGTACAGAAAATGTTAGCCTGACACTCCTGTAACACCAAAGTGGAGTATGGAAAGTTGTATAAGAAGGTGGGGACAAGATGGATTCCCTACCTTCAGCCCTCAGAACGTGTACCTGCTATCCTAGAAGCTCATTCCACTCTAGGTCATGAAGGGGCCAAGAAAACATATGTGTGGATTAAAGATAATTTCTATTGGGATGGAATGATGGAAGCTTGCCTTATGTGTAAGAAGCAATCTGGATTCAAGACTCAATACCAGTATCAACCCACTACCCCTCAACAACCGTTCCATATCATCAGCTTGGATGCAGTAGGTCCCCTTCCACAGACTACTAGTGGAAACAAATTTATCCTAGTAGCTATTGACCATTTCACCAAGTGGGTTGAAGCAGTAGCTCTTCCTGCTAAATGGTTAAGGCAACTGCCACCTTTCTACATCAACACATTTTCACATATCAAGGCTTCCCCCAAGTACTACTCTGTGATAGTGGTAAAAAGTTCACCTCCAGAGTAGTCAAAATTCTGGCCACATCTATTGGAACACAACAACTGTTCTCAGCTTGGTATAACCCCTCCACAAATGGGACTGTGGAGAGGAAATGGAACCCTGGTTTCCATTCTTCAAAAATTGGCATCCTCTGATCCTCTTCACTGGGACCAATATCTACCCAGTGCTCTTATGGCTTACCAGATTAGCTACCACCGGATTATAAAAATGTCTCTATTACATGTCTTATATGGGTGGGAACCAGGTATACCTGCCCTCTTAGTCAAAGATATATTTTCATCTAGAGTTGAGGAACCTAAAAAGTCATAAGAATGTTGGCTCAGTGCATCATTCAACTCCAATCTGAAGCTATGACCAATTTAGAGGAAACAGTGACAAAGGAAGAGCAGGCTGCCAATGATCTCTAAACCTTCTAACTACTTTCCAAGTGTCTGATATGGTATTATACTACCATAACCGCATCACTCCCAGAAGCAGTAAGCTTGTATCAATTTGCGAGGATCCCTTAACTATCACTTACAAGAGGGGAAATGAGTATTCCATCAAATCGCTAGCTACCAGTATTACCATTAATTTGCGTACATGGCCGTTTCCTAGGGCTCTACTCTCCCCCACCATTCTTGAGGGGGCGATGTTGGACATTTGCCCTCACAGCTAAAAAATAAGAATGTTTTAGGTCGAATTCAGCTGAAAAAAGAAATGTCAGCTATTTGTAATTATCCAAAGATATTAAGAGAGATTCTAATAATAATGAAGACAATGCTATCAAAGATATTGGCCAAAAGACCCTGGCCAATTCTTTGTGAAACCCCATTAATTGGGGTAACATCAGTTTGCAACCTACATGGGCACTAATGGGAAAATTAATTGAATTTGCTGATCTCACAATGGACTTCAAGGCAACTGGCAGAAGGTACTCCCCCAACCATCACCAAGTCCTTCACAGCACTTATGTGGGGCCACCCCCTTTTATAGGATTGGTGGAGGTCCCTTGGGGTGAAAGTAATATACCTAGTGGTGATTGGTTGAAGTTCATAAAAACCTTACCGCATGGGTACATCTTGCCCCAAAACCCCAATTATTGATTTACCAAACAGTAATTCACCTCTCCCTCAATCTGATAGGTGAGTTTCTCATATTTCCTAATTTGGAATTTATCACAGCTATCATGAAACTATACTCAAATTCCCCCAACCCTCAAAATCAGTTTAAATATGGATTGGGTGGATATCAAAGGGATCACTTTTTGGTATTGCGCCCCATTTACTAATAAATCTTATAAAAACCCAAGTTTTTATTAGTAATTTTTTTTATAGAAAATTATTTAACTTTTGTAGAATCCAACAGTGTTGGCACCAGTGAGCACCCCAAAAGCTGGATTCCTACAATAATGATCTAGCTGGATTAATGAAGATCAAGTTCCAACTAATATGGCCAGCAAGCAAAATATTTTTAAAAAATCTGGAGCCCTTTTTATAGGCTTCTAAGGGCCTAAAATTCCTGACATTGGAGACTTTTATATAACCCCTGACTGCCAAAATAATTTGAAGGTCATTCAGCATAATGCCAGAGGACATGTAAGTATAAATCTCAGTCATGACAACTATAGTATGACATTGCAAATGATGCCTTGGAGGAACTGTAAGTCCCGGGGAACATCCTCTGGGCATCAATTGGGCCATTTTTCCATTCCTGAGTAAGAAGGTACAAAGAGGATGATCATACCCCTCATTACTCAGGGCGATCTCGCTCATGTGGTAGATGAGCGCTGGGTAACAGCCCTTCCACTTCAGATCCCGCTTCCAGTACCCACACTCTTCTCAGCAGAACTGCTATGAGGAATCAGTGAAATCTGCACTGAGATCACTGAAATGAAATTGATCACAACTAATTCAAGCGGCAATCAGCCTGATGCTCAGATTTCAAATGGTCAAAAAGATATGAAGACCAATCTATCATCTGGAATGCCTGACAGTTGCAATTAGGTTAACATGACAATCAAAAAATTTTCCCCCTCCCAAATCCGCCAGGAATCACCCCCAATGGGCAGGTAATAGCATCAGACACCTTCGATGAAGTTTCAAAGCTTCCTGCCAGCAAATTGGGTGTTGCACCTGACACAATGCCACTGACTGAATGAATGGCCCAGTGACTGAGCATGGGTGGGTTGGGCGTTCCAAATCCGTTCCCAACCAAATGGCCCACCCATATGTGGGGTGGTCTTTAGGATTCCTGCCACTCATCGGGCCAAATGCCATTGTGCCAACCATCAGAAACATAGCTGAGCTTTGGTTTGGACGTTCAAGGTTGAACCAACAGTGACTCGGCCCACCACCAAATTTTTTGATGTTGGTTCCCAGGGAACTAACCTGCCCAATTCCAAATAATTCGCCGCTTAGGTTGAACTTGTGGGACCCAATCCCAACTTGTTTTCCCTCCAAATTGATGATTATTTAATAAGTCTCATTGCACTGAGAAAATTGTTGGTTATTTCTCCTTCCTTAAATTTTCCATTAAAAACAACTTCCCTTAAATTTAGTTTTTATATGTTGAAACTTAAGCCGCCTTATCTGCTGACGCTCTTGTGCCCCTCAGGGTTAATGGCCATGTTCGTCTGGCATTCTATTTTGTGCCTGTATGAGATTCTGGCTCACCGGCAGATATTGGTGAAACTCCCCTCTAGTTCCATATTCATTTACCAGCAGCAGTGCCTCTGGCATTCTGGTTTGTCATTTGGGTGCTCTGGCATCTGGGTTGGCAGGCCAGTCTAATTCTTACTTGCTGTCCGCCTGACAGGAACCCCTTTTGTATCCTTGGGTTTTACTGCCAATGATAGGAAAATTACCAAAACCTGTCCAAAGAGAGTTTCCCTATTTAAATAAAGCTTAGTGATGCAGATTTACCAAGATGGGGGGAAAATAATTTTGCAAACTCTATAAATCAAGACTTCTATTAAGCCTATGCATCTGCAAGAGCCACAAAGGTCACAAGGACAACAGGATCATTCAAAGCAGCCACACATTTGTAAGTAGGGTAGTGCTCCATATAATTTAAGAAAGAAACCCAGAAGATCCCATAGGATAAAGGAATTAGAATCACTGGCCCTGAAACTAAGCAACAAATTACAATCATATTATGAAAAAAACCTGATTTAATAAAATCAAGTTCTACTCAAAACACCATGGATTTTTTAAATACTATATATACTTTTCATTATCATATCATTAAAGAAATATCTTTCATATATTCTGCCTTTAAAAAGTTGTTTTTTCTTGGTGCTAATAATGTTAATATAATATTACTGTAAAAAGTTTAAACTTACCCTTCCTGTCATCAGCAGAGGTTGAGAGAGTTCCAGTGTGCTCAGGAGTAGCCCCAATATTTACTATTCTAAGGCTTTAAAATGGTTTGACATGCTTGGAACCAAGAGAAAAGATAATATGTTTGGAAGAGTTAGATTCTCTAATTTTCATGGTAGATTTTTTCAAGAGTATGTCTGTAACACTCTTGTTCCCTTATATGTGGTGAGGAATGCGCAACCACACTACCAAGGAACAAACTGCTAGTAAAACAGATAAGATGGCACTGAAAAAGGTTCCAGAAATGAAAGCACCCATGGTAAGGGTGTAAATAATTGTATATATCATGAGATAAACCAGAAATATGAGTATTTGGTTAGACCCTGAGTGTGAATAGAGTGTCTCTAACTCTCCTGGAAAAGACCATTATACAAGCAAGGTGCAAGCACCCAATACAGTGCTCCCAACTTCAGAGCTTATACACAACCCAGGATACTAATATAAGGAGGTATACCGCAAGTTTAACAAAAGGTAACATAGGGTAGATAAGTACATAAAAGCAAGGTTCTTTATTGTAAGGAAGATGACTAACAGAGTGATTTGTCAGAGCAAAACTAATTTAAAAAAAATTGGGAAATTGGACCTCCACCAATTTGTGATCTTGGAATTAACTCTAGACAATAGAATGAGGCCCCACTCATAATAGTTTTATATCATAAAGTAAGCACAAACTTGAGACTTTGACATTAAATAAACACCTCATTATTTGTGACACTAAATATTGTAAACAAATACATTCTGTGTTCTGAATTAAATGTAAAAAACCATCAATTTTTAGATTATAACAGGTAATATTTAATCTGTTGATGTAACATCTGAGCCACAATCACATAATTCCTGGGGATGAACATGGCCTTTTTGGCCTTAACCCAACGTTTACCTACAGTGAACCTAAGGTCAGGGAGGGTGGCCAACTTGATTCCTCTGGCCTGGTCCAAATACCCCATTATTATTGTGATCCACCCTCACAATCATGTCAATTAACATTACATTACCCTCTTATTTTTTGAGGCGCCAATCCTCCCCCAGGGGCATCAGCCAGTGGGACGTTTTTGTGGGTTATGGGTAGCTTCATGGCTACAATTTTGGTGGTGGATTTGGAACCACCAGCCTTAGGGAAACACTCACGGAAATCAGTAATCAAGTCCTGAGTGTGATCACAATTATGATCTGGAACCCAGCTATTCTCAATGGCATCAAACCCTTTACAAGAAGAACAGGTACTAAAGCCTTCTTTTCACCTAGCGCAAAGCCACAATACCCTCTACCTCCTATTCTAGTTCTCCATCCACAAAGTATACCCTGGTGTCTCTAGAGGAGGCCCCTCAAATCAAGTTAAATTACTTTCATGAAAAGTTGAAAAATTTGGAACATTTCCAGAAGCTCCAACTGATAGGAAGCATGGCCAAATGTCAGATTCTGGTGGAAGACTTGAAAATAACCCCTTCAACAACCATCAACTCAGGATGAACTTTTTCAATAATTCAGGCTGCTCACCCCAACAATCAACTTAGGCTGATTACGCTTATAATGACTCAGGCTGAGTATCCTCACATCAACTTGAGCTGTTTTTACTCATGATGACTTGGCAATCAATCCCAATTAATCAGGCATAATATTGCTATATCTTTAAGAAAGCGTCCTGGGATCAATCCCTAGTAATAGCTTTAAAAATCCCATGGAACAATGACAGTAATAGATTGCCCCTCAAAGTATCACAATCAGTTTACCACCCTATGGCAAATTTTGTATGTCAATCCTCATAATTGGCATTATAGCACTTGCACATGGACAGCCCAAATGGGAGTACCTAGTGCTATTGAGAGGACTGCTGACGTCCTAATTAGGAGTACATCATTTACTTTAAATTTAATTACAAATTTCCCAGAAGTTGTATATCATCAGCTGTATGACAAAGCTCAAATTGGGCTATCTTTAGGACAATTTTTCACATTTGTGTTGCAATTTTTGTACCTGAAACCTTCCCAATTCTGAGAGTATATTGCCACCAATAGTTCTAGCAATAATTCATGAATGTTTTAGTTCAAGGGCCAAATTGAGGTGAAAAATAATATATATATGGGAATTGCATGCTTGAAATGTGGCCAGGCAATGCCCTAGAGGTATAAATATGGGTGTCACAGCTAGTGACATATTTCCTGTAATTAATCGCCCATCTAAAGCCAAATCCAACAAGCCCTTGGGGCAGAGACCAGAACCCCTAAGGGTCACCAATGACCTATCTAAGGTCATTGACAAAAAATGGGTTTTGGCTTTGCCAGCCAAGGCTAAGGAAAACGGCTTAATTAAGACACAAGCCAAGGCGGGAATCGAACTCAAGACCCAAAAAATCACAAGATATGAGGTTTTGGAATCTGGCCAAATTCTAAAAGTTTTGATTTTGTTGAAAAACGACGAATTTGTAGCTCATATCAGATTCCAATAACCACTGGAATCTTCATGAAGCAACCCCCTATATATTTAGTCCCAAGATGAGAAAGGCTTTGCTTTTCTCAGATAAACTGATCATTCTAATAAAGTTTAGGGTTTTGGGCACCTCTCCTGTACTTTGGTTTTTTTCCAAAATAAATATAACTCTGCAAAGTTTTGCAATGGCTGGAGTCCGTTTTCCGCTCTGGTTTGCCCCTACTGTTGTACCTGAGTCCTCCACCTACTCCGCCACCTATTCCACGGGCTCCACCTCCACCTAATTTGCTGCCTTTTGCCCCAGATTTTTCGCCACCCTTCCCAGCTCCCAGGGCCTCATATCCCTGATGATTGTAGCCAGTTTGGTGTGCGTTTTGTTCCATAGATCTATTTGGAAACACAATACTGGCCGTTTAGGACGTCTCTTCATTTTGTTGGGTCACTTGGCCTTGTTGTGTCACCTTTGGCCTGTGTCTTTCCCTCCAGCGACCTCCTGCACTCCAGTTTTCCTGACAACGGGCACCTGTCCTAATGAAATAATTATCTAATAATATCACGTAATAAAGATATTATTTAAAACTCTTTTCCCTGGTTTTTATCATAGTATAGTTTTAAAAGAGTGTCAGCAAGCTGTTAAAGCAAAAATCTTCAGCTTGTACCTTTACCTGCTCAGTGGAAGTTCCAGAATCTGAAGGGAAATTAGTCCAAAATTGAACAGAAGAGTCAAATTAATTTGGATAAGCCTAGTGAGCTTCCAAACGATCAATATACAGTAGGATACTGGCTAAAATTGAGAATCTTTTGGATGAACTTCTTCCTTATTATACATGCAGGATTTATTTTATCAAGCAAGCAGTCCTCAGAATTTAACAACTGGTGCTCACTCAATATTGGTGACACTCTCTGAGATGGACCCACATGATCAGTTACTAGCAGATTTGCCAGAAGTGAAAGCAACATTGAGATGGAAACTAGTGATGAGGATATCTCTGTTTGTTTTTAATACCAGCTGCCAAGGCTCTAATGTGGGTACACCTCACTCCTTGAATCATATCACAGTGGGGGAAGCTCATGTAGATGCAACAAGCCCAATTGATCTTACATCTGAAAGCGCTAAGGCAATGCTGAAAACTCTACATCAGGGATTTGGTATTGGTACATCCCAAATTGATCCCTCTTTCAGCCTGTTTTACTATCTCAAGGATCAAGAACTCAAGATGAACATGTACATAAAGTATCATGATGCAATTTTGGCAGCTCTTTTCAGACGTCTCACAAACAGCTAAGCGTCTAATGAATTCATGGTTAACTTTTTCCAACCCTCAATCAAGCATACTCAGCGAATTCTTACTAGACAAAAACTGGAACTTATGGAAATCTACTGTGTACAAGGGGACGTACAATCTTTACAAAGTGCTTTACTAAATAAATTAAATTCTAGTTTTACTGAACAAAAAAAGCAATTTTGGGTAATACATGGCTTGACAACGAAGCTAAATAAAGATTAAACAACCTTAAGGAGCCACTAAACGTAGAAGTCCTGAAGATAGCCATGGAAGTTCTTGCTTACAATGGGCCATTGCACAAATGGGTACAAAACATGAATACCAACCATCAAAAGCTGGAAACTCGTTCTGAAACCTTTTATCTCAGGCAGAATGACTACCGCACAGGCTACTTCAGGCTGAAGAGAGCATATGGACTAAATTCAAAGCACGTTCACCTTGAGTAGTATGTTTGGACTGAGTTTGATATTTTAAACAAGACCATTGAAGATCTTGCGGCATTACCAGAAGTCCCAAATAGGGATAATGAGGGTGCTCAAATCAAAGAGGAATTTTAAAAAATATGAACTGTTGTTGTCGCAAAATTAACCATGAGCTCCACTAGTGTGCCAGGCCAACCAGTATGAAGACTGATTGGCCCTTTGCCATTTCACCTTCATTGGCGTACCAATTCCTACAAGTCTGCGTCCAACCCACCAACTAACCACCAACGGCTTCGCCTTTAGCCCCTGGTGTACTTGGCGTGTGCCCTGGCAAGTCCTGCCCCCTTTCTGGGAGGCTCAGGCACTTCCATGCTGTCCCACCCTCATGACCCTTCACCAACCCATCTGCGCATGCCCTGGTGAGTCCATCCCCATCTTAGGCGGCTAAGGAACTCCCCCGCTGCACCCTGCAAGGTTGGCGGCCATTCAGCGCATCAGTTGGTAGCCAGCTGGCCATGTTCCCATCAGTTCCTCATAGGGAGTAGGCATGGGAGCTGGCAGCGCCGGCCACTCCAGGCATGATCACCCACGTCTATTGGGGATCTCCATTTCCACCTTCCCCACTCTAGTTGCTCTAAGCTACCTTAAACAATTAGGAAAGATGAGCAAATGAGAGATATTTATTATAAAAGAATGAACAACTATTTATAACAAATTTTTTGGGGCTACTGTGCTAAGTACTCTTTGGCCAATC
Source organism: Massospora cicadina (assembly GCA_022478985.1). Taxonomy (NCBI): domain Eukaryota; kingdom Fungi; phylum Entomophthoromycota; class Entomophthoromycetes; order Entomophthorales; family Entomophthoraceae; genus Massospora; species Massospora cicadina. The sequence continues at coordinate 120,801 of JAKSZP010013382.1, forward strand.
AAACAATGGAAAACCCTTTGGCCAGTTGATCCCAAAACTCTATCAGATTGTAAACTTCATTCATTTATACTTCATAGAAATTTCCTCCAGATCCGCCCATCTGATTACCAAATATTAATATTTGGTCAATCCATCCTCAGCATAAGTCGCTGGTCAGTCATATATAAAATTTGTAATTAAATAAAAATTGAGCATCCTTGGCATGAGTCACCGGTGCTCCAAATTAGTTAGCGGAATCATTTTTGGACAAGTCATAATGGATTCATTGGCTTTCTGCCAGAAACTCCCACAACAATCTTCAGATGGCATTTTGGCAGCAAACGCAGCTTCCACTGAACATAAACTTGATTAAATATTTAACTTTATATAGTATCAAACTAGGATATTAGCCAGAAATTAATCCTGACTAACTGAAACCTCTAATTCTGATACTATTGGAAGGAATCTATCTGGTTAAAATCTCGACATTGCCCTTCCCTTAACCAGATGGTATTCCTTCAGCACGACCCACCCAATGGTGGGCCAAGAAACCCCAGCGCCTTCTCTAAGGAGCTCTGGTCTTAACCAGTGGCTTCCGCCATTCTGTAACCAGTCCTCCAACTACTCAAGCAGCCCACCAGCAAAGCCCCCTGTAGTAAGCACCACTGTCACAAAATTGACCATGGGCTCCGCTAGTGTGCCAGGCCAACCAGTATGAAGACTGGTTGGCCCTTTGCCGTTTTGCCTTCATTGGTGTACCTACCCCTACAAGTTCTGCGTCCAACCCACCAACTAACCACCAATGGCTTCGCCTTTAGTCCCAGGTGTCCTTGGCGTGCGCCCCAGCAAGCCCTTCCCCTTCCTGGGTGGCTCAGGCAATTCCATGCTGCCCCACCCTTGTGACCCTTCACCAACCCATTTGGGCATGCCCCAGCGAGTCCATCCCCATCTTAGGCGGCTAAGGCACTCCCACGCTGCACCCTGCAAGGTTGTCAGCTGGTCAGAGCATCCGCTGTTAGCCAGCTGGCCATGTTCCCACCAGTTCATCATAGGGAGGAGGCATGGAAGCTGGCAGCGCCGGCCACTCCAGGTGTGATCACCTGCACCTATTGGGGATCTCAATTCCCAACTTCCCCACTATAGTTGCACTAAGCTAATTCAAACAATTATGAAAGATGGACAAATGAGAGATGTTTATTAGAAGGGAATGAATGACTTTTTATACTAATTTTGGGGCTACTGCACCCAAGTACTCTTTGGCCAATCAAATACTTGAAACCCATTTGCCACTTGATTCCAAAACTCTATCAGATTGTAAACTTCATTCATTCATACTTCATAGCGTTTCCCCCAAGATCTGCTCAACTGATCACTGAATATTATTAGGTCAATCCATTTTCAGCATAAGTTGCTGGTCGATTGTATATAAATTAGTAATCAAATAAATATTGAGCATCCTTGTCATGAGTTGCTGGTGCTCTGAATTAGTCAGTGGAACCATTTTTAGATGATCCATAACGGATTCATCAGCTTTCCACCGGAAACTCCCACAATGATCTTTTGATGGCAATTTGGCAGTGAATGCATCTTCCTCAAACCAAAACTTGAGTAAATATATAACATTAAATAGTATTGAACTAGGCAATTAGCAAACAATTACAACCAACTAATTGTAATCCTTAATTCTGATACTATTGGAAGAAATCCAGCTGGTTAAAATCTCAACAGTTGTGTTAAGATTGCAGGCCAGAAATGCTGAAAATACTCAGGAGAATTGAGAGTTCAAAATGCAATTATTAACTGTAAATTTCTTAGTAGAAAGTAAGGCTGAAGATATTAAATGTATAAAATCAAATAAAATATATTAAAAAAGAGACATGATAACCTTAAAAAGAAGTTGAATCCCTCAAAAAAAGTTGCCAGAGCTCATACAGCCTTGAAATTGGAGAACTTTAAATAATCTATGTCATCTGACCAAAAAAATGACTTAGAAAACCAGATAAAAGCCAATTTTAAATATTAGAATCTAGCAATTTGGAGCAATATCATAAAATTGAGTTAATGGGGAATTGATACCAATGCTGAAACTGATATTTTGATCATCCACCTATGCCTAAAGTTCTGGCATCCATCTTAACTACAAATACTCTCCAATGGGAAAATATGATTTTGACTTATTATTCAACAAGTCATTCGAGTACTAGAAGAAGTGTGAAACCTATTACCAAAAAAGATGAGATGACTTTAAACCTCTAAACTTGCTAAAGTTTGATAGGGAAGGGGGTTGAAGGCGAGTCGGTAGGGCGTATGGCTACCAACCTGAAGGTTGCAGGTTTGATTCCCGCCCTTTGCACATTGATTGGGGTACCAGACGAAGGAAGCTATTGGCAGTTAGTAGGTATAATAACACGAAAACCTTACCCATGATGTAGCCAGAAAAATCTGAGTTCCAATCTAGAGGTGAAAAAAAAAAAACTTTCTATGACAGAGTTGACCCTGCTCAGGTTTCATGTCAATACTTTCTTTCTCCATTTTTGGTAATGTCAGTCCCCTGGTCAGCTTGCCTCATATAAATAAATAAAAGTTTGATAGGGATAAAAACGTTCACCTTTTCTCAAGCTATTTGAAAAGCAATTCAGGGAGCACCATACCATGACAAAGTATCAGCACAATTAATTCACTCAATGCCAACAGCTGCAACCTCATTATGCCCTATTTGGGTGACAATTGGTCATATATGAATGCCAAATTGCGGTGATAAAACAATTTGGAGGGCATGGAAAGTTTGTGGCCCCAAGAACTGAGCTTCTTGATATTAAATTTAAGCTGAATGAGATTATTAAGGACTTTGCTAACAGATTTTTCATGAGGTGAAAGTCTTTATTGGGTGTAACACAATGTCTTAGTTTGATGCTAAGATTGCAATGGAGCTGTCATGGAAATTGCAGAAGAAGTTTAGACTGACCTGCCAGTCAGGGTGCATAAGCATCCAGAAAGCAAGCCAGAATGCCAGAGGCATTGCCGACCATATGACTTGATATGGAGCTGGGAAATAGGATACCACAAAATGGTGGCGGAATGTCAGGGTTAGGAGTATTCCAACAGCAAACCACACCAAATAGATTTTGGACCCAGGGGTTCTGCTAACAGGGGTGGAAACTACTGGGATAGTTACTGTAAGGTTCTTGGTTGTTAAGACTATTTCGTTGGGGGTAAAAGAGAGGTGAGTCTTCTCTTATATTTGGCAAAATAGGGCCATAAAATACCTGTATATTGCTGCTGAAAGGTCATGAGAACCAGGTTGTAGTGCCAAAAATTTTTGACTTGTCAAGCCCAATTGGCGATAGAGGGAATTGTAGTAACCAAGAAAATTGGTAAGGCCCACCCAGAGTGCAGAGCGGTGGACCACCAGGCAAACACCATATGGAATATGGTTGAAAGGAGGGAGATAAAAATTTGGGGTTTTTCAACAAAATTTTTATTTAGGAAATAAAGTAAGAAATAGACCAACAATCTTCTCAGTGCCTTGCAACTGATTAAATAGTGGTTGATTAGTGAAAACGTGGTTGGGATCCACAAACTCAGCCTAACTGGTGAATTGGATGGTAGAGGGGGGGTTTATTCTTTGGGAACCATCATCGCAAAATTTGTCAGTGGGCTGAGTCTCTGTCAGTTTGACCTCAAACATCTGGACTAGGGGTCAATTATGTTTCTGACAGTTAGCATGATGGCATTTGGCCCAACAAGTGATGGGAATCCCCCAAGGCATTCCAATATAGGGATAGGATCATTTGGTTGGGAACAGGTTTAGGATGGTCAACCCACCTGCGCTCAGTTGATTAACCATTCGTTCAGTCAATAGAGGCCCATCAGGCGCAACGCCTGAATTACTATTGGAGGGTTTCAAACTCTCAGTGATGGTGCCCAATATTTGTTCTGCTGATTTTGGGGTCAAATCGGAACTGTCAGGCGATCCAGCCAATGTTTCATTCTTCATGCTTTTACAACCATTTGAATTTCAGCCATCAGCCCAATTGCCGCCTGAATTGGATTTATCTAATTTCAGTTTGATAATCTCAGCACAGATTTCACTGATTCCCCACAACAGTTCTGTTGAGTTGAGTGAGGAAATTGGGTGTGGGATCCAAAGTGGATGAGCTGTCACCCATCGCTTGTCAACTATGTGGGCGAGATCGCCTTGGGTGATGAGGGGTACTGCCATCCTCTTTGGTGTTTTCTTACTTGGGAATGGAAAGATAGCTCAATCGAGAGCCAAAGGACACTCCCCAAGACTTACAGGAGCACGCAGTCATGCCTTATTGTGCCTTACACTATGTCATGGTACCAGCATTCAATAGAGAAATGGAAACTCAAGAGAATTACTTACTTGGGAAGCTGTGCCCGCAGTTTAAATGCTCCTAATCAGCCTAAAGGCCAGCAAAAATTCTATTTTTAGGCCAAAAAGTAACAATATGTTTGACCAAGGGTTAAATTCTTAGACCACAAACCAAAAATTTGAGCAAAAACAGCAGATAGTACCAATTACATGCCACAAATGTGGTCAAAAGGGCAATGTGCTAGCCAATGCTACAGATGGTTAGACAAAAAACCTGGGGTCAATGTTGCTCTATAAATTAACAGTAATGAGAGGTGGAAAATAGGAGATGGAGTAGAGGCAGAATGCTCTAATTCCATTTATGTTCATCAAACCATACCACCTGACCCTGGCGAGCTCTTTAGGTCTAATGATATTGTCAAAGATAACCCCCGCCATATTGTGGTTAATGATGTCCTTATGGTCACTACTTGAGCTAAAGCAAAAGCAACTAAACTCTTAAAAAGACCAAATAAGCCCAAATAAAGTTATCAAAACCTTATGCAAAGCAGTTTATAGATCAGGGTTTGGACCTTTAACCTGGATGTTCAACTAACCTACCTTCACTTAACAATGTACAAGTAGCCATTAAAAGAAGACTTTAGCAGATAACTTCCCAGATATCTGCTCAAATCTGAAATCATATCTGGAATCAGGAAGTAATCACAGTATTTACACAATAAATACCTTTGAAAACTACCCTGAATGTACATATTTGGATATAGCAGTAAACAAGGTCCAAGTTTGGGCCATTTTCAATAGTGGAGCCCCTATCAATATAGCCATCACAGAATTAGTTAAAAAGTTGAAAATTGCGCCTGATGTTGCTCACTGTCAGGAATATGGCATAGCAGTAGTGCATATAACTAAATCTCATGTTACATACAGTACCCTATCTCTAAGATTCAGATCTATTGTAGTGATTGCACCTGCTATAGTATTGCCAAATATGAACTATGATATCCTAATTGGGACTGACTTCCTGAGGAGATATGGAGTTGTTACAAATCACAGGGACTATACTCTCACCATTCTCAGCCAGGATATCCCACTTTACTATAGTAAGGATGGACTAGTTGATAAAAAGCAGACTATTTATAAATATGGCCTACAAAAATAAAGTAGTTCTGATTGAGTACGTTAAAGCACAATCAATGATAAAAACACTACCCACCCAGATTAATGAGTCAAAGGGCAACCCTCTTTGGTCAAATAAGCACATTACTATATTGTCTAGAGATCAAGTAATCATCCCAATTGGACTGACAATTAATATCCTGAAAGAACTTTATGGCGGGTATATCAACCATGGTCCAAATTGTGATTTGAGCCAAACATCACACCTGGTTTCATCATCCTGGCCATGGAGAAATTCACATCTTGTGTGCAAACCTATAAATTGGCCTATTACCATCAAGCAACATAGGCAATCGCTTTCCATTATCTGTTCCCTACTACAAAATAACTCATTTCACAAGTTTTAAACTTTTTTAAATTAGGGCTAATCGACAAGGACCTAATCAACATATTAATGTTGTCCCTATGGCCGATTTAAGCAACTTGAACAACTCTGAGAAGGGCTAAGCTCAAAAGTTATCGTATAATTATAAGTAAATATTTGCACAAGATGATTTTGATCTGGATGTGGTAAAGGTGTTGTCCACATTATTGATACAAAGATCATAACTGGTTCAATTATTCCTAAATGGATGCTTAAAACCATCAGAAGAAGCTGTCTCCAAGGAGATTAAATAACCCCTCAGATGCAGCATGTTAGTACCTTCTTAAAGTCCTCAAACTGCACCAATTTCAGTAAAGTGAAGAAGGATGGAAGCAATTGAGTTGTCACTAATTATTAGAAATTTAACAGCATCACAAAGAAGGACTCATACCCTCTGTCATGGATTGATGATGCCTTGGACAGGC